>CAUYPK010045277.1:0-43867 GCA_963574355.1 Loris lydekkerianus
ACTTTACCTCTTTCATGTTTACATGGATGGAGCTGGAACATATTCTTCTTAGTAAAGTATCTCAAGAATGGAAGAAAAAGTATCCAATGTACTCAGCCCTACTATGAAACTATTTTATGGCTTTCACATGAAAGCTATAACCCAGTTATAACCTAAGAATATGGGGAAGGGGGAGAGGGAAGAGAGGGAGGGGGGAGGTGGGCAGAGGGAGGGTGATTGGTGGGATTATACCTGTGGTGCATCTTACAAGGGTACATGTGAAACGTAGTAAATGTAGAATATAAATGTCTTAACACAATAACTAAGAAAATGCCAGGAAGACTATGTTAACCAGTGTGATGAAAATGTGTTAAACGGTCTATAAAACCAGTGTATAGTGCCCCGTGATCGCATTAATGTACACAGCTATGATTTAATAAAAAAAAATTTAAAAAAGGAGTTGATGAGAAAACCCTACTGGTAACTGTAGTAACAATAAATAAATAAATAAATAGCTCCTGATCAAGTTAAAATGTTTCTGCATAGCTAAGAACACAATAAAGCAATGATACAACCTTCAGAATGGGAGATTTTGCCCACTTTTTAGTGGGCAAAATAAAGAAATTCTTTAGTGGGGTTGTTTTTTCCTTGCTGATTTGCTCTTCTTTGTCTATCCCAGTGGTTCTCAACCTGTGGGTCACGATGCACAGGAACTGTATTAAAGGGCCGCGGCATTAGGAAGGTTGAGAACCACTGTCTATCGTCATCATTATCCCTTTATCAAATGTTTAGCTTGCTAGTATTTTATCCCATTCAGTATGTTGTCTGTTTGCTCTGTTGATTATTTTTCAGCCGTGCAGAAACTTTTTAATGCAATCAAATTCTGTTTATCTTTGTTGCTGTTGTGATTGCCGTAGGAGTCTTCATAAATTCTTTGCCTAGACTGATATCTATAAGAGATTTTCCAAGATTTCTTCTAAAACTCTTACGGTTTTGTGCCATAAGAGTTTTATCTATCTTGAATTGATTTTTGCGAGTCCTGAGAGATATTGATCCTGTTTCAATCTTCTGCATGTGGCTAACCAGTTTTCCCAGCACTATATATTGAATAGAACTTCTCTTCCCCAATGTATATTGTTGTCTGCTTTGTCAAAGATCAGTTAAATGTATGTGGGTAGTTTTATATCTGGATCATTTGTTTTGTTCCATTGGTCTTTGTTTCAATTTTTGTGCCAATACCATGCTGTTTTTATTACTGTAGGCTTATAGTATAGTTTGAAGTCTAGTAATATGATGCTTCTAGATTTGTTCTTTTTGCTTATGATTGCTTTGGTTATTCAGGATTTTTTCTGATTCCAAACAAAGCATAGAATTATTTTTTCTATATCTTTGAAATATGATTTTGGCATTTTGATGGGGATTGCATTGAATTTGTAAACCATTTTGGGTAATGTGGGCATTTTAACAATGTAAATTGTGTTAATCCATGAGGCTAATATATTTTTACATTTGTTTATGTTGTCTACAATTTTTTCCTTCAGTGTTTTATATTTCTCTTTGTAGAGCGATTTTACCTCCTTGGTTAAATATACTCCTAGATATTATCTTTTTGTAGCTATTGTTAATGGTAGTGACTGGTTGATTTGACTCTCATCTTGACTGTTATTTGTGTATATGGATGTTACTGATTTGTGTTTGTTGATTTTGTAAGCTGAGATTTTGCTGAATTTATCAATTTCAAGAGTCTCTTGGTGGAGTCTTTGAGGTTTTGTAGATATAAGATAATATTGTCAGCACAAAGCAATAGTTTGATCTTCTCTTTCCTGATTTAAATACATTTTATTTCTTTTTCTTGCATGATTGCTCTGTCTAGGACTTCTAGAAGTTTGTTGACTAGAAGTGGTGGCAGTGGGCACCCTTGTCTTGTTCCAGTTCTTATTGGGAATGCTTTCAACTTTTCTCCATTCAGTATGGTGTTGTCTGTGGGTTCATCATGTACGGCTTTTATAATAGTGAGAAATGTTCCCTCTATACTTAGTTTATTGAGAGTTTTTATTGTGAAAGAGTGTTTTATCTGCATCTATTGAGATGATCATATTTTCTTTATTTTTGCTTCTGTTTATGTGATAAATCATATATTTGATTGACATGTATGTTGAACTATTGTTGCATCCCTGGGAGAGGCTGATAGATTTCTGACAAAAGACTCAGGTGTCAATTTAAATAGATCTGACTTACAAAATGTAGAACAATTTGATCATCAATTAGGATAACATCTTTAATAGATTGAAACATATCAGGTATGTTAAAATACACATTTTATGATACTTTTTTTTAAAAAAGACAACCTGTGGAGAATGGTTCTAGTATATCAACTTAGTATTTTGAAATAAATATAGGGGAAAACATGAAACAGTTTTTCTGCTTTTTAAATATGAACTATAACTCAGGATAATCAGGATTAAGGAGAGGGTTTTCTTCTTATAGAAATATATTAGCTAATCAATGAAGAATAAATGATAGGTTATCAAGTAAGAAATGTCTGATATCCTTAAGTATTAAATTTGATGGTTTATATCTCTGACATTTCATTTGAACATTTCTTGTTTTATTTTTATTTGTGGAATTACATCCTTATTCTTTCAAATGCATGTTTTGCCTTGTGATTATCTTTCAAATTTTTAAAAGCAACTTTTGTGAACCATAGATAAGTCACAATTCGTGTTATTTTTGAATATGAGTTCCATCATGGAACCAATGCAGTGCAGCCAACTCAAAATATCAATGACGCGTTTGGGAAGAATGTGACTACTAAACACACAGTACATGGATGGTTGGAGAAGTTCTGTTCTGGTGATTTTGATCTTGAGAATGAGCCACATGGGTGACTTGAGATCAAGGTGGATAACGATAACCTGAGATCTATAGTGGAAGCAAATCCATCTCACCCTGTACATGAATTAGCAGCAAATTTTGACGTTACTATTCCAACAATATTGGACCATTTAAAAAAAATAAGCAAGGTTTCAAAGAAGCTGAACAGATGGTTCCACATGAATTAAACAAGTGTCAGGAGAGAAATCATCTTGAAACTTGCCTTTTATTTTTCTGTCATGACATACAGGTGAACCATTTCTATACTGTGTGTAATGAAAAATGGATTCTTTTTGACAAATGCAAGAGTTCAGCACAATGGTTGGGTAAACATGAAGTGCCAAGACATAGTCCCAATGCAAATATTCATCAAAAAAAGCTAGTGGTGTCTGTTTGGTGGTCCAGTGCTAATATTATCTATCACAGCTTCATGAAACTTGGTCATTTGATTATAGCAGATGTAATCTAGTGCAACAAGTTGGATGAAAAAATAAGGATGTTTGTGATTAAGCAGCCAAGATTGGTTAATAGAAACAGGCCAGTCCTTTCACAAAACAACACGTGACCATGTTATACAAATTATGATACTCAAACTATAGAAGCTGGATCTGAGTACTCTCTGTCATCCATGGTATTCACCAGACCTTGCACCAACTGATTATTGCTTCTTCCAGCCTTTGGTCCACATTTTGCAAGGAGAAATATTCAATTCTTAACAAGCTATGAAAAACGCCTTTTGCGATTACATCGGCACTTGCTCTCCAGGCTTCTTCACTGCTGGCATAAATAAACTACCATTAGAATGGCAAAACAGTGTAGATAGTTTAGGTGCATGCTTTGATTAATTATGCTGCTTCTTGTTTGAGATATAATAAAATAAACTTTTGATTCAAAATCAGACATTTCATATTTAATGACCTAATAGAGTTAGAATATTGCCATTTTGCTACAAGGGATTGAGATAATGACAACTAAGCAGCTGCTAAGGTCACACAAGAAGGTATCATGTGCTTCCCAGTGGAAGTTGTGTGATGTACATTAGATCTCAGCCTGTTCAAGCCACTAGATCTACCATTTTTCAAAAAGAAAAGCAAAACTAAAGAATGCACTAAAAGATACCATAGAGATGTAGTCCGCAAAATCTAGCCTGTGGAGAATTCTAAACTACCCACAAACTTGTTCCTTTCTAAAATAAATTGCAAAAGAAAAAAAAAAGAAGTGAAAAAGAACTATAGCATAATATAGCCTTAAAAGACATAACTAATTTTAGTATTTGGACATTATTCAAATCCTGACTCCACAAACAGTTGGGGGAGTGACGTGTATAGAAAATTGGGGAAGTTTCATCACTGAATAGACATTTGATGATATTAAGAAATTATTGTTAATTTTAAAAGTGTGATGACAATTTTATGTGTTTATGTTTTTTAAAAATACATCTTTTACAGACATACTAAAATACTTAGGGACAAAAATGATATTTCTGAGATTTGGTTCAAAATAATCTAGAGAAAAGAGGTGGCAGGAATATAGGTGAAACTCAAGATGGTAATTTGTCAAAACTTGGAGCGAGCTGTGCTATTTTCTCTGCTTTTATCTATGTTTTAAATTTTTTGTAGTAAGATTTTTAAGAGGAGTCACTTAAGATGGGTCTCAGAGATTATAATGTGGAGATAAGTAATTGTTTCTGTGAACTGGATTTTATATTAAAAAGAATCTCTGCTTAGCGTTGTTTTCTTTTTTAACCCATTCCCAGAAGTACATTCATATTAAGACATAGTTAATATTTTGTAAATATCAAAGTATGTGCCAGGCAGTTGCTCTAGTCACTTTACGTGTACTATCTTCCTTAAAATTTGCCAGAATCCTGGGAACAAATTCCACTGTCTTAACTTTTCAGATCGTGCTGAGAGATTAACTATCTTGAACGAAGACACAGCTAGTAGAGGATGGATCCAGTCTTGCAACACTGCCCTTTGTCTTTGGGTGCTGTGCACTCGCGCCTGCTCTGTTCAGCCTGAACGGTTCACAGGAGTAGAGATTTTTGAGTGACAGTGTCTGCTGTTATATGCTTATCTTTTCTGTTTTCTTGATCAGCACTCTTTGCCCAGACTCAAGGCTTTTTGGGGAGATTGTAATTTGCATTTTGGCTAAATAAGAGACTCCAAAGCTAGTCATCCTGCTCCAAAGCAATACTAGCCACTATCTGAATCTTTAATGAGGCAAGCTGTTCCCTTTCCCCAGAAGACTGGGGAGGGGAGCACAATTTTGGTTTTAATATTCTTAATCAATCGTTCCAAGGCAGCGTTCTCTAGTATCCTGCATCAAATGGAGTGCTAACATCAGACAGGAGCAGGGTGGTGCGTCCTAACGTGAGTCCTCATTATCATGTGTGTGTGCAAAGAAGGGGGAAACCTGCTGCCAGTGAGAAATGGCATTTTTAGCACTAAGAGACTAAAACAGCCCTTGGATAAAGTACTAAAGTTGCCCTGGGGAGATACCTCCCTCAGCTAGGATCCAGGGGAGCTTATAATATCTTTTAAAAGGTGAATGTTCAAGTCGCCAGTGGACTGTCAGACATTTGCATAAGTCACTTCCAGGTGGGTAAATTAAAAACCTGGACTTACACCTCATACTTCCCCTTACAAACACGAGCAATGGGAGCTAATTGTACGTACCCTTATATCAATCTGGGAAAACAAAGACAAACAAAAAGAAAACCCTCAATTTAGTAAACTCTTTTGTAAAGGGGTCCTCTCTGATAAAGTCACTTCTTACCTCTATAATTTGCGATAATTGAAGCCTTATTGGTGAAGTAGCAGCCCAGGAGGGTGCCGGAAATAACATTTTTGTGCTTCCAGAGGTTTGATGACTGACTCCAAACACCTGAAACTGTAGAGATTTGAGAAGCCTTGATTGATTCAGGCTTCTTTATCTCCCACTTTATTAAAATAGTGGCAACTTAAATATTTTTCCATATAAAACATAATGAAGCAATCCTTTAAGGAAGGTAAAAAGTACTAAGAAATTCTATTCCTAGTTGGCCAGTGATTATTTATAAATTTGCTACTAATTTCTCTGAGATTGGTATAAGAGTATACACCCTTCCAGTGTAAAATTAGTTATCCACCCTCATCCCATTTTTGTAGGTAGATTTTCCTACACCCCTAGCAAGGATAGTCAAGCTAAACTCTCCATGGTTTGCCTCATATGCAAGAGAGTGAGATGGCATGTTCTATAGTAGTCTGTTTTTCAGCGTAGATGCAGTAATTATCTTTATGCCTGCAGATACTTCTCACTGTATAGTTGACAGATTCCAGATATATGGAAGGTTATAGAGAGATTTATTTAAACTGGGGATTGCTCTATGATTTAAAATAGGGTTATTCTGAATTTAATGTTAGTTCTCTGATATCATTTCTTTCCTTTTTTTTTTTTGCAGTTTTGGCTGGGATCAGGATTGAACCTGCCACACCCAGTATATGGGGCTGGCGCCCTACTCCTTGAGCCACAGGCACCGCCCTCTGATATAGTTCTTAGAAAATTTGTGTGTAATTTGTCAAACCCTACCAACCCAAGTCAGTGACACCACTGCCTCTTATTTCAAAACAGTCTATATATGTATTTTTTTTTACTTTTTAAATAGCTTTTATTGAGTTGTAATTCACATTCCATAGAATTCACCCATTTGAAGTGTATAATTCAGTGACTTGGAGGACACTTACAGATGATCACGGTGATTTTTATGTAATAACAACCCAAATTAATAAAAAATTTTAAAAAGTTTTTAAAAACTCCTAAAATATAAAAAAATATATAAAAATAAAAAGTGAGACTTCTTTTTAGTTCTTTGGATATATCTAAACTTTATATTAGTTACACTTCATGATATTGAGGGAGAAGCTGTGACTATCTCTTTATATCACACCTAAACTCCTGTTATAGATGAATAATTTTAGTACAGGCTCCATGGTGCAGTCACAAACAATGAAGACAGCACTGTGGCCCTGAAACTCATCCCCAGAGTTGACCAGGAATTCTCATCACTCCCTTTCTTTTTGCCTTCAGGAGCTGATCTCACCCCAACATAATGAAAATGATGGATGCCTTCTGGAGTGCATTCCTTCTTATACCTCCAACTTTTCTCAAAAATTCTCTGCATTAGTATCTTCATGTTTTTTACCTTGAAAGATTTTTCTTCCCGCTGAATCTTTCTCACTCATGATATCTGACACCCTTTTCCTACTTCCTTCTTCTGGGAACTTTCTGCCTCTCTTGTTAGCCTCTCTTGTTTTTAGCTTCTTTAATTACAGGCTCTTTGTGTTATTTCTTCCATGTTCTACAAGTCCCTTCTCTCTAGAAAACATTTTTCATTTGTTCCCAGTAGTCTCTTCCTTTGTTAGCCAGAATCCATTGTTGTGAGATCTGTAAATTTTCTCTCCTACTCCTTATTTTCTCATTGATTTTCTTTCATAAACTCTCCTCCACATATACTTTGCCTGTTATGTGCTCCTATGATTTCAAGTCCTGTCCAGGCTAATGACACCCATGGCTCTATCTCTACACTTCATCTCTCTCTGTTTTGGAATCAATTTCTTCTCCTTTATACTCAATCAGATCCTGCCTGCTGGGTTCCCACTGTATCCAGATGACCCCTGAAGTCACATGGATCCCTCTATTATAATTGCAGATTCAAGGTTATGAGACCTAAAATTATGGCAAATGTGTTTTGATTTTTGTTTTCACAATAAGATTGTAAGTTTCTCAAGACCTTGTCTCACACTGTTCTCCTCTATACCTACTAGTAAGACTCTAATAGTTATTCGTATTGTAAGTCAAATATATTCTTTTAGGAAGAAAAACTCAACTAAATGACAGGTGAGTGAGATAGCATTTCAAAATTATTGACCTATAAAATTGTGGCTATTATTTTCTTCAATAAGTGCTCTTTGGACCTTTTCATGGTACACAACATTTTATCAGGTTATTGAATTTCTATAATTACCTTCTGGAATATTTAGACACCTCCAGAGACTGATAATCTCTTTACAGATTTAGCCATGATCCAGATATGTGGACAGACAAAACAATCCAGTCAGAGGTGCAAAAATAATAAATATTCTTTATAGTAAATGTGAAAACACAGGTGAAATTTGGGTGGGCATAATAATAATGTATCAAGTAGAGGATGATGCTTACTTAACCAGAGTGATTTCCCAGAGGGAAATGGATTTCAAGTATATTCTGATTTAAGATGATAAAAACAGAAGACTGGCCCAGTAAGAACAGCTTGAGTTAAGGATCAAAGACAGAAGGAGTCAACACAAAAAGGCAGAATGGAGATAAATCCAGAGATGTAGGCTTAAACAAGAAAACAGACGCAATCCAAAATTTTGTTCCTTTCTCATCAAAGTAAATTATTGTCATATCTATAAATGTATCATTTGCTCATATAATAGCTAGCATTGACATAATGGTTGCATTTCTCGTTTGATTTTAAACTGCAAACGAAAGCCATTGCATGTGCAAAACATTACTTTCTTCCTGCCTTCTGAGTTGTTCGGTTTCACCCCTACTGCAGTATTTCTGCTGCCTCTTTTTACCAACACACAGGCACACACTGCTGACATCCGCCCCAGCCATCTCCCATGGAAGCTGTTGCCAACTAACTCTTTAGCCATACCCAGATTCGTTGATATAATCTGGTGTCCCTGCTGAGTAGTAGCATTCACTGAGCAAGTAAATGTATTCCTTTTGTTCCCCGTAGAAGTCATAGAACACAGCAGGAAAAGCCTAAGATTTGGAGTTAGATGGATCTAGGTTGACTTCTGATTTTTCCAGTCACTCAACATGTGAATTTGCATTTTCCTTATCATCACAGATTTTTTTCTCCTTGTGTAAAGGAATGGAAATTAATTCTAACCTTTAAGGAGGTTTGAGAGAAAATGTGTTCTGGATATATCGTCCAGTTTCTTCCAGAATGGGTGTTTCTCCTCAGTGTTCTCAGCATGTAGTCCCTAGAACACCTGCATCAGAATAATTTAAAATGAAGATCTGGGTGTTACCCTAGGCCTGTTTAATTCAAAGCTGCAGCTATCTGCCTGAGAATCTACATTTTAAGCAAATGAGGACTCATATGCAAACTGAATTTGAAAATTTCTGAGATATGTATGCACGTACTTCCCTTTCTCCCTTCTTCCTTTCGCTCTCTTTTCTTTTTTTTTTTTCCTCTTCCCTTTACTCATTTAACAATGTAATATACATGAGGCTTAAGAGTTTTAAGGTGCCAACTGTGTTCTATCCTTTCTCAAGTTGTTTTCACCTTTCAGAGTTTCATTTTTCTCTTACATAAAAAAAAAAAAAAAAGCAAATTGGCCTACTTCCCCAGTTGCTGTTTGGAATAAATTTTTAAAATGGCATCAGTCACTCAGAAAAGGCACTCACACAAATGACAACTGTAACCAAACTAATTAGAGTCGTTGTAGGGAGTCCCTCTTTATTAGGAATAAGATGCAGTGATGTTCAGGTGTGGCTCGTAACAGATGAAGTGAAAAAGGCACTTTTTGTGCATGCAAACATTAAGGGATGCTGAAAATCCAGTAATCAAGATAAGTAACATTGTATTTCCGTATTTTTAGAAAATACAAATTAGTAGAAAAACCCACAATGAGCAAAATATTAACATTTTAAATAAAGACAGGCTTAGTATTATGATTCTTCCTTTGTCTCAGGTACCCGTATGTCTTGCCATGGCAGTGTTGCTGTCTAAAATGCTGCATTAAAACATGACTTATTTAGATTACTGAGATTTTTTTGTGCCTCCTTAAATTTCACACTCGAGACAAGCATCTCACCTGCCTCACTGTAACCCTGACCTGGGCTTATCTCCATGCTGAATCATTTTAACATATTTAATAAGGTAAAACAGAATAATCTATTTCTATTTTCTGCCAGAATCTACACTTACACTTTTAAGTGACACTTGTGCAGATACTCTATTTTTTATATAGATGTTGAAAAATAACCACATTTTGAGGATGTCCGTCTCAGAAAAAAGCCATGATTTTGAAAATGATCATTTCACCTAAAGATGGTGTTACACAGAGAAGTAGCAAGGCTATATATCCAGTGTTTGGGGCTCATTTTTGATTGTTCTCATGAGACCTGGGAAACCAGACATCAACAAAAAAGGAAAAAACGTTCATGTAGATCAGAATCAGCCTGGCAAGTGAAGTGATCATGGAAGGAGATTTTTGTATAATTAAATGTCAGTTTGCATTTTGAAATATTGCCTGCTGCCTCCCACTCAATCACCAAGTGAGATGAGAGGGAATATTCTCTCTCACCAGCAACTTGTTGGGTTCTCTGTGAAGGAAAAGCTATAGATCAGAAGGATCAGAGCAGCTCATTTCCTGAAGGCAATAAAATGTTGCAGATAAACTACAGCATAAATAGGGGGACATTATAATTTCCCTCTATAAAAAAAGCAAATAAAAACCAAACAAAGCTTTAATGTACCTTTGGAATTTTAGAACAGGGAGGGATTTTAGAGGTCATCTAGTTCGTTCTCCTCCCTTTACCAAAGAGGAATTTGATGCCCAGACAGAGACTGGTTTCTTAAGATCACTCAACTATCAAGTGACTGTTAGAGCTGTCACTTTCTTCCACGTGATGATGGGAGCATTTGCTAGGCTGTGCAGTAGGTGGGTGGTGCCACAGGAAGTAGTACTGGTATCCTGTTCCTTGTAGACAGATGGCTTACAGGTCTTTAGACCTTTCGTGGGACTTTGAAGTGGGAAGATGCTAGTGGGTAAACACTTAGGACTGATGAACTCATTAAGTTTCTCGGCATTCCAAGAAATACTTCTGTTTCTTTCTGCCTCATCAACCAGTCACGCAAATGCCAAATTTACTGAATCAGAGACTACAGGCCTGCACACATGGATTTTAGCAAAAGCTCCCTGGGTGTTTCCGATGTGTACTTACATTACACATAGCTGTGTTGGTGATATGTTCCTTTCTGACAAATAAATCTTTGTCAGTCAATAACAATAGCATGAATTAATTCAAGGGTAGGCTTGAGTGAGGACGCAGGATGAAGCATAAGAGCATTAGACAAGAAATATATGAAAAGGCAAAGGAGGAAACATCTTCAAAAGCAAATATTCCCTCTTTTTTTTTTTTTTTTTTTTTTTTTTGCAGTTTTTGGCTGGGGCTGGGTTTGAACCCACCACCTCCAGCATATGGGGCCGGCGCCCTACTCCTTTGAGCCACAGGTGTCACCCCAAATATTCCCTCTTTTCAATTTGATTCTATCAGTGTGAGAATGGGAGGAGCTGAGATCCATAGTCAGCAATGCTGCCGGGTGTTTTCTTCCTTTTTTTCCCCTGATAACCAGACTGAGTGCTTGAATGCCCTACTTGGAGCTACTTGAAAATTATTTGGTCAGTTGTTATAGAACATATTAGAATAATATTCATCATTGAGGAATGGTTTAAAAGGAATATAGTTTTTGATCTTTTCTCTAACTTCAGATGTGGAAACTGAATTAATCATGCTTCTCAAGTCATGGCATGTGAACACTCATCACTGGTTCGTGAGACTCTTCTTTCTTGTACTTAATTCCTATTTCTCCCCTTCCCATTCCCAAATAGGCAAAATTCTCTTGTGTTGGGTATGAATCCTTTCACAGTCATCCCAACATGCTATAGATGTGTTTATCATATTTTGTGCTGCTCATCAGGGTCATGAGGTGAGAGGAGAGAGAAAGAAGAGTTTAATGGTTGCTTCATTGTGCGTCCAACAGGCAGACATTTGTAAATTCCACTTCAAAGCTTTACAGGCTTCTTTTAATTTTCCTTGGTGGTATGATTCTGTGTCAGTTTCACTTATGGATGTGCACGTGGTGTCCCCAGGATTCAAACAGCAAGTCCAGTCTAGCCCATTCTTGTCTGACATCTTCTCCACAGTCCTCACCTAGGATGGTTGATTGACAACTGCCTATAGATTGAAAGTACCTTTTACCCATTTATATATTTGAAAATCATGAAATTGGCATACAGTCTAATATAGTCACTGAGTGGTTACTGAGATTTATTTGGATGACTGAACAAATTTTATGCAGGCTGCTCTTTCTCAAAGTTTTTTCTCAGAATAAATCAGAGTGATTTTAATGACTTCGTAACTTTGAAATTAAGAACCTATCTAAAAATAGTTGGGAAATGTACTTAATGAACATTTTATAGAGTAAAGTTAGCAATTATACTTAGAGATAACATATATTTGTTTTTTGTTATTTTTCCATTTTTTTTCTTGTAATAGAATTAAGTCAAAGTCAGCATTTCTTTCATCAGGAAAAGTGAGAATATAAAGACTTTAAATGCCATCAAAGGTAACATTGGAAGTAGTGGAAATATTTGGCAAAGAAACCTTTTTTAAAGATCATTTTTAAAAGGGCAAAAGACCTTTTAAAAAAAGATCAACATAGAGAGAACAGATAGTTAAAGGTTCAAGCAAAATCAACTTGTCATCAGACCAATGTTCCACACATTCTCCTTTCAAGCATCCTTACGTGTCTTCTCCATTTCACATCAACTCTGCTAGAAGTGAGGTGATGATATATGAATTACATGATGATATAACCTGGAGGTTTGGTCTTGCCCCAGGGCAAGGCATATTCAACAAGGCATTTTTTTCCATTTCTTAACAGTTTCTGATTTTGATTGTTACAATCAAATGTCTGACAATCTCAATTGCTCTGATATGGAGTCTTTGTGGTCTGTTCTCATCATTGTATTTTATATACCTGACCCTTTTCTCAGTAATTGGGTCATCTTCTGACTGCAGTACTTTTGGGATTAATTTATCCAACAAGTCTAGCGGGGGTCATTTCCTGACAGCCATATCACACCCACCGAAACTGCCAGCTTTGTGTCTTGACCTGGTGTTCTGAACTCTCAAGGGAGCCTTAGGAATTGCTATTTTTTTCTCATGTTACTCTTGAGCATGTTATATTTGCTATTTGCTTTGACCCAATAGGACAAAATCCCTTGTCAAAATCTATCTTTGTTCCCTATTAGTGGCAACAGCTTGTAATAGGCAGTAGCTTATAATAGACAGTTGCTTGTAACTCTGAGGGGAAGATTAGAACCTAACAAAGGACCAGATAAAATTGTTCACAGAAGGTACTGACTTCAAACTCACTAATGTTTCCATATTAACTGTTGTCTAATATGTGTGTGTGTGTGGGGGGTGTGGGGTGTGGGGTGGGTGTGTATATAAGTTGCATTTTCAATTCTTCCAGATCAAATGTTAAAATATTGTAACAAAGGAAGCTGGGCACCATGGCCCACACCTGTGATCCCAGCTTCTTTGGAAGGCCAATGCAGCAAAATCACCTGAGTCTTAGGAGTTTGAGAACAGCCAGGACAACATAGTGAAACTTGACTACACAAAAATAAAAAAAATTAGCTGGGTATGCTGGTGCTTGCCTGTAGTCCTGGATCCTAGGGAAGTTGAGCCGGTAGGATCACTTGTGGCCAGGAGTTTGAGATTGCAGTTATTTATGATGACACCACTGCACATTAGCTCACAGTTTAGGTGACAGAGCAAGACTTTTCCAAAAAAAAAAAAAAAAAAAGAAAGAAAGAAAGAAAGAAAAGAAGAGAAAGGAATAGAAAAGAAAAAGTATAACAAAGGAAAAGAATGAAAATCACATTATTTGTCAAAAGTTACACTTTCTAATATGAAAAAGTTTATAAGAAAGTTTCTCTCCATATTTGAACATCTACAGGCAATTCTTTGCACCTGCTACACAATTAATACAACTTCTGTAAATTTTAAGAGAACAAATGATAAATCATACTTAAGATTTGTTTGAGTGAATTTATTATAGAGCTATTATTTCTTTACCTGACAGTTGCTTAGGGTTTCATAACAATTTATGTTTTATCTTTCACAATGGTAAAATAGACAAACCCTAATATCCAAAAGTTTGTAAGTGAAGTAAAGAGAAAATTTTATTAGACAAGCCACATAGACATTATTTACTAGACATATGTGTTCAGCTCCTTTAGAATCAGAGCCCTGGCAGGGAAGCTGGGCAGCTTTGACCGCCTGACTCTATTAAGATTATTTTGCAATTGTCTCTGAGATATAGTCAAGTTCTTTTCAAAAAGTTGAAGAAGAGGATGGTTTATCACAACAGTCTTTAGGAAGGAATATTTTATCAGTATCTAACAAGAATCTTTTTTTACTATTATCTTACTCCCTCCTGATTGACATTCAATGTAACATGGTAGTGGTCACATCTATTTACACCATTGTCCCATATGGCGCTAAAAACATTGAGAAGATCGATGAGAAGGTAGCTTCCTGTAAACAGGCATGGTGAGATTGGGGAGAGAAGACTATAGGCACCTCTGACTTGTGGGCTGTACTCAGAAACATCCCTTCATGGGTACAGGGAGGCATTGGGAGACTTCAGGATCCCAAGAGGAGGACAAAAGCAGTGGAGAAGCAGCAAGTGTTTGTGATCAGTTAGAGGCCAGCCAGCCTTGGCAGCAGGTATAGCAGCAGCTGTAGCAGCAGTGAGAGTTTGCAGATAGGCAAGGCCTTCTTTGTGGGATTTTTTTTTTTTTTTTGGGGGGGGGGCACTTAGGAGACCTTGGGTGAGAGAGCAAGTGACTTTGAATAGTGCCCAGAGGCCAGGACTGAGCTGCTGGGGAGGAACGAAGCTTTTATTGTTTGGCTTCAGGCCGAGCCCAGACATTGTAGAAGAAGGTCCTTGCAGGCTCAGCCTTCAGGATCCTAGAGTGAGGCCAGTTCTGGCATGCCTGATAAGTGGGCGGCAATTTCTGGAGAGATCTGTGTGACACACACTTTCCTGGAAAGCCACTGCTTAGTCAAGGGACGTGGTTTAGAAAGGTCGAGTTGTGTCTATTAAGTGAGCTGAGGAGAGATTTAGGCTCCCAACCCTGTGGAGTTTGAGGGCAAGGAAGTCAGCAGAGGCTTCCAGTCTCCATATTATACAGCTATATTAGCATTGTGATTAGCATCTTATACCCCAGAAGATCACCTGTTGCCTAGGCAACATTCACCAAGATATATATAGAGAGAGTTTTTTTTTCTTAAAAAAATTTTTTTTTCAAGTTTTTCCCCTAGATTTTTCTTTTTCTTTTTTTCTTTATTTTTCTCATGTAAAGAAAAATTTTCATTGTTGTCTTCTTTAATAACAAGGGCTTCATTTTTGTTAGTTTTTTCCTGTCCCTGATATTTGTTTTTTCCCCCAATTTTATCCCTTATGGTTTTTTGTTTGTTTTGGTTTGATTTATAGTATTTTTGTTTTTATTCTCTATTTGGTGGAGGTGGAGTGCTGTGTTTGTTCAGAATGATAAAGAGCTGTAGTTGTCCAGGGACCCAATTCCCCCAAAGGTTGGGATTTGTGGGTGTGGGTCAAAGTACCCTATTGTACACCACTGTTGCTCTTGTCTTTCTCTTTCTGTTCCTCTCTTCTTTTTGTCAATCCTCCCTTTACTCCCGTCCCTTTCCTTTCTATTTTCTCTCTTTTTAAAAAATCTTTTATCCCTTCTTGCTCTTCACTCTTCTTATCCTTTTAGTCCTTTACCAAAAGGACATTTCACATCTTAGGTCAGAGGCACAGTAACTTAAAGAGCAAGAGGAAGTGAAAGAAAAAACTAGGGTAAGGAAAGAGACAAAAATAATACACTTATGAGGAAGAAATGGCAGAAAAATGCTGGCAACATGAAAAAACAGAACAGAGCAAGTACTCCCCCACCCCGGGGATCATGAGGTAGCCACTGCAGAGGATTCCACCTATAAAGAAATGTTAGAAATGACAGAAGGGGAATTTAAAATATGGATGATCAAAATAATGAAAGAAATTGCTGAGAAAGTGGAAATAACCAAAAGGAAACTGAAAAACAGAATCAAATAAGAGATGAACAATATGAAGAATATAGAAAGGATATAGCAGAGCTTAAAAAATTGAAGCAGGGAATCAAGGAACTTAAAGATGCAGTAGAAAGTATCAATAACAGATTAGACCATGCAAAAGAAAGAATCTCAGAGGTATAGAATAAAGCTCTTGAGCTAACTTAGGCAGTTAGAGAGACAAAAAGAGAGAGAAAGAAGAATATTCACTGACAGAATTTTGGTTATTTTCCACTTTCTCAGCAATTTCCTTCATTGTTTTGACCATCCATGTTTTAATTATGGGACTTCTTGAAGCATTCAAACATACGAGTTATAGGTATCCCAAAAAGGGGAGAAGAATGCCATACAGGAATAGAATCCCTACTAGAGGACCTCATAAATGAAAATTTTCCAAATATCATAAAAGATTTTGACATACTTCTTTTAGAAGAATATCAGACACCAGGTCATCTGAACTCAAACAGAGCTTCTCCAAGACACATTGTCATGAACCTGTCCAAAGTCAAGAGAAAAGAGAAGATTCTGCAGGCATCCAGGAGTAAGCACCAATTGACCTATTGGGGAAAATCCATCAGTGTGACTTTGGACTTCTCAAATGAAACTTTTCAAGATAGAAGACAAATGTCATCTACCTTTACTCTACTTAAACAAAACAATTTTCAACCTGGAATTCTGTATCCTGCTAAGCTAAGCTTAAAAATTGACAGAGAAATCAAATCATTTACTGATGTGCAAACTTTGAGGAAGTTTGCTACAATAAGATGAGCTCTACAGAAAATACTTATTATACACACTAACCATCACAATGAACCACCAGCAAAGTCAACACCCGGAAACTATATAAAACCTAGCTTCCACAATGCTGCAAAAGATAAAATTAAGCAATGGACTTTCACAAAATAAGATGAACAAAACTCCACCATCCTTATCAGTTCTGTCAATAAATGTTATTGGCTTGAATTTTCTACTGAAGAGGCATAGGCTGGCTGGTTGGATAAAAAAAGCACAAACCATCCATTTACTGTTTGCAGGAAACCTACCTAGCCACAAAGGACAAAGTAAAACTCAGAGTTCAGGGATGGAAGACAATTTTTCAGGCAAATGGAAATCAGAAAAAAAGATGGGTTACAATCTTATTTCCATACAAGTAGATTTAAAGCAACTAAAGTAAAAACAAAAGATAAAGATGGACACTTCATATTGGTCAAGGGAACCATACAAGAAGTAGACATTTCAATTTTAAATATTTGTGCACATAAATGCTCCCCAATTCTTGAAACAGACCTTAATGAGTCTGAGTAATATCATATCCCATAACACCATAATAGCAGGGGACTTTAATGCTCCTCTTACAGAGTTGGACAGATACTCTCAACAGAAACTTAACATAGATACAAGAGACTTAAATGTTACCCTAGAACAATTGTGCTTGATAGACGTATGTAGAACACTTCATCCCAAAGCTAAAGAATATACATTCTTCTCATTGGCCCATGGAACATTCTCCAAAATAGGTCATATCATAGGACACAAATCAAACTTCAACAGAATCAAAAGAATTGAAATTTTACCTTGTATCTTCGCAGATCACAGGGTATTAAATGTAGAACTCAACTCCAACAAAAATTGTCATCTCCCCACAAAGGCATGGAAATTAAACAATCTATCCTGAATGACAGTTGGGTCAAGGAAGAGATAAAAAAAGAAATCATTAACTTCCTTGAGCATAACAACTATGAAGGGACAAGCTATCAAAACCTGTGGGACACTCCAGAAGCAATCCTATGAGGGAAATTTATCACATTAGATACCTATATCCAAAAAACAGAAAGAGAGCACATTAATAACCTAATGAATCCTCTTAAAGAAATGGAAAAGGAAGAACAATTCAATCCAAAACCTCACAGAAGAAAAGAAATAGCCAAAATTAAATCAGAAATATATGAAATTGAAAATAAAAGAATCATTCAGAAAATTAATGAAACAAAAGGTTGGTTCTTTGAAAATATAAATAAAATGGAGAAACCATTGGCTAGATTAACCAGAAATAGAAGAATAAAATCTTAATAACCTTAATCAGAAATGAAAAGGGGGAAATCACAGAGATACAAGAGATTATTTCTGACTACTACCAAAAACTTTATGTCCAGAAATCTGACAATTTGGAGGAAATTGATCAATACCTGAAATCACAACACCTTCCTAGACTTAGCCAGGAAGAAATAGATCTCTTGAACAGACCAATATCAAGCACTGAGATTGAAAAAACAACAAAAAGCTTCCAACCAAAACAGGTCAAGACCAGATGGGTTCACATCAGAATTCAATCACACCTTCAAACATGAGCTTGAACCTATACTGCAGAATATATTCCCAAACATTGAGAACGGAGAACGCTTCCCCAACACCTTCTATGAAGCAAACATCCTCTTGATTTCAAAACCAGAAAAGGACTTAACTAAAATGAGAACTACAGACCAATTTCACTAATGAATATAGATGCAAAAATACTCAACAAAATCTTAGCTAATAGATTGCAGCTTCTCATTAAAAAAAAATTATACATCACAATCAAGTAGGCTTCATCCAAGGGATGCAAGTTTGATTTAAATGTGCAGATCCATAAATGTAATACATCATATCTACAGAAGCAAAAATAAAGACCATATGATTCTCTCAATAGATGCAGAAAAAGCATTTGACAAAATTCAGCATCTTTTTCTAACAAGAACACTTAAGAAAATAGGCATAGGTGGCACATTTCTTAAGTTGATTGAAGCCATCTATGACAAATGCACAGCTTACATCATACTGAATGGTGTAAAACTGAAAGCTTTTTTACTTAGCACTGGAACCAGATGAGGATGTCCACTATCACCACTGTTATTCAACATAGTTATGGAAGTTCTAGCCAATGCAGTCAGGCAAGAGAAGGATATAAAGGCCATCCAAATGGGGGCAGAGGAGATCAAACTCTCCCTCTTTGCTGATGATGTGATCTTATTCTTAGAAAAACCCAGAGACTCACCACAAAACTCCTGGAAATTATCAAGAAGTACAATAATGTCTCAGGGTATAAACTCAATGTCCACAAATCAGTAGCTTTTGTATATGTTAGTAACAGCCAAGTTGAGAAGCAAATCAAGGACACAATTCCCTTTACAGTAGCTTCAAAGAAAATGAAGTACTTAGGAATATACCTAACAAAAGAGGTGAAAAGAATATTGTGAAACCCTAAAGAAAAAAAATTGCAGAAGACAGTAACAAATGGAAAAACATAACCATGCTCTTGGCTGGAAAGAATCAATGTTGTCAAAATATCTATTCTACTCAAAGCAATCTACAGATTCAGTTCAGTCCCCATTAAAATACCAACATCATATTTTGAAGAACTGGAAAAAAATAGTACTTCATTTTGTATGGAACCAGAAAAAAACCCATATAGCTAAGGCTATTCTTAGTAATAAAAACAAAGTCAGAGGCATCACTCTACCAGACTTTTGTCTATAAGTCCACAGTAATCAAAACAGCATGGCATTGACACAAAAATAGAGACATAGACATATGGAACAGAATAGAAAACCAAGAGATGAAAACAGTCTCTACTTGCCATCTGATCTTTGATAAACCCATCAAAAGCTTACAATGGCAAAAAGAATCCCTATTCCACAAATGGTTTTGGGAGAACTGGATAACCACATGTAAAAGACTAAAACTCAACACACACCTTTCACCCCTCACAAAAATTGACTCAAGATGGATAAGAGGCTTAAATCTAAGACAAAAATTGATAAGAATCTTAGAAGAAAGTGTGGGAAAAACTCTTGATGATGTTGGACTGGGGAAAGATTTTATGACAAAGACTTCAGTGGCCATAGCAACAACAACAAAAATTAACAAATGAGACTTAATTAAGCTGAAAAGCTTCTGCACAGCTAAGGACACAACAAGTAAAGTAAAAAAAGACAACCTTCAGAATGGGAAAAGATATTTGCAAGTTACAAATATGACAAAGGATTGATAACTAGAATCTATAGAGAACTCAAATTAATCAACAGGAAAAGAATAAACAATCCCATGTACCTCTGGGCAAGAGATATGAACAGAACATTCTTTGATGAAGACAGACAGATGGCTAACAAACATTTGAAAAAAATGCTCATCATACCTGATCATCAGAGAAATGCAAATCAAAAACACCCTGAGGTATCACCTAACCCCAGTGAGAATAGCCCACATAACAAACTCTCAAAGCTACAGATGCTGGCATGGATCTGGAGAGAAGGGAACACTTTTACACTGCTGGTGGGACTGCAAACGAATACAACCTTTTTGGAAGGAAGTATGGAGAATCCTCAAAGAACTCAAATTAGACACCCCATTTGACCCCACAATCCCACTACTAAGCATCTTCCTAGAAAGGAAAAAAAAAAATCATTTTATCATAAGGACATTTGCACTAGACTGTTTATTGCAGCTCAGTTTACAATTGCCAAAATATGGAAATAACCTAAGGGCCCACCAACCCAGGAATGGATTAACAAGCTGTGGTATATGTGTGTTCTGAAATATTATTTAGCCATTAAAAATGATGGAGGCTTCACATCTTTTGCATTAACCTGGATGGAGGTAGAACAAATTATTTTTAGTAAAGCATCACAAGAATGGAGAAGCAAGAATCCAATGTGCTCTATTCTAATATGAAGGCAATAGATGAGCTAAAAGAAGGGGTGGGGTAGGGGAATGAAGGATTGGAGAGAGGGGAAGAGAGAGGGGAATGGGAGGTCATGGTGTATGGTGTACCTCTTGGGGGCAGGACACAATTACAAGAGGCACTTTACCTAAGAACCACTACTAGTGTAACCTAATTCTTTGTACCCTCAATGAATCCCAAACAATAAAACAAAAAGATATTATATTGATTTTTAGAATTCAGTACTTTCATACATTTTTCACTATGTATCATATTTAAAACTATTATGGCCAATACAAAATTGTTTTCAAAAGTTAAGAATTGATATAACATATAGCAGGGAATGATTTTTCTAAGTTAAAGGCAGAGGTCACAAATGAAAAGGTAGATAGATTTGAATATATCAAGAATAAAAACTTAAATACATCCCAACATCATCATGAACAAAATAAAAAGGCAAACTAAATGGGGCAATATGTGCAATATTTCAGAGACAGAGCAAATGTGTTTAATATATGTAAAAGAAATTCCTTAAAATCAATGAGAGACACACTCATGTTGGAAAAAAAAAGCAAAAGTCATGACTAGGAAATTCACATATAAAATGCTATAATACATGGTCAATATGCATATGAAAACCTGCCTAATTATACTAGCAAATAAGTCCGTTTGAAAGCATGCTCTGTCAGATTGACTGAGAGTTCTTGAAACAGTTTTCTCTGTGTTGCGAAGAGTGGGAAATAAACATCCTTATACACTGTTGATAGAAATGTAAATCCGCCCTGACTTCACCACTAGGCAATTCATACATTTATGTGATTCATAGGATTTGTGCTCAATAGACTTAGAGTGTCCCCCCTAAATCTATTTAAGTAAATTTTAAAAATAAATAAAAAGCAAAAATAAAATGTAAATTGGTATATGTTATCTAGAGGACAAACTGTCAATATGTATTAAACATGGACCTAGAAACTCTAATTCTAAAAATCTATCCTAAGGGAGTAATCATGGATAGGTATAAAGACACAAATACAATAATATCCTTCATAGAAATATTTTAAATTGTCAAAAAGTGAAAAAAGAAAAACCTGTCATACCACCATCTCCAGGTTCTAGGGAAAATGAATGGTCTTAGGTAGTCCTTGGGGCCCTCCCTTCGGAAGGTGTTCAGGGCAGATGGGGCCTTAGGGTTCCCTAAGTTTTCCTGGTCTTGCCCATGCACTTTCCTCCTGGAGTTTCTGTGTACCAGGAATGAGACCCCAATTTGGCTAGCTTATGTAGTAGATATTTTGTTGTTATGATGACTGATATTGAAGATGAGTATTTAGTGCATGGAAGGATGTTCACGGTGAAACATGAACAAGCAGGTGAAAAAGGAGGAAACAAAATTGTGTGTTCAACAATCAGATTTTTGTGAATGTATAATTACATTTTTAAAAAACTCTAGAAAAATATATTCTAAAACAAAATACAGTCATACTTCAGATATATTATGGGTTCAGTTCCAGATCTGCAATAGAGCAAATATCCTAAGAAAGCAAGTCACACGTTTTTTTTGGTTTCTCAGTTCATATAGAAGTTATATTTGTGCTATACTGTAGCTTAATAAGTGTGTAACAGCATTGGGTCTAAAAAAATAATGTACATAACTTAATCAAAAATGCTTTATTGCTAAAACAAATGCAAACAATCATCTGGGTCTTCAGCAAATCATAATCGTTTTTCTTGCTTTGATGTTGGTGGCTGCTGACTGATGAGAGCAGTGGTTGCTGCAGGCTGAGGTGGCTGTGGCTCTTTCTTTCTTTCTTTCTTTCTTTCTTTCTTTCTTTCTTTCTTTCTTTCTTTCTTTCTTTCTTTCTTTCTTTTCTTTTCTTTTCTTTTCTTTCTTTCTTTCGTAGAGACAGTCTCACTTTATCGCCCTTGGTAGAATGCTGTGGCAACACAGCTTACAGCAAACTCCAAATCCTGGGTTTAGGAGATTTTCTTGCCTCAGCCTCCCAAGTAGCTGGGACTACAGGCACCTGCCACAATGCACGGCTATTTTTTTGTTGCAGTTTGGCTGGGGCTGGGTTTGAACCCACCACTCTCGGTATATGGGGCCAGCACCCTACCCACTTAGCCACAGGCGCCGCCCAGGCTGTGGTCATTTCTTAAATGAGACAACAATGAAGTTTGCCACACATATGGACTCTTTCTTTTTTGAAGATTTCTCTATAGCAAGTGGAGCAATTTGACAGCATTTTACTCAAAGTAGAACTTCTTTCAAAACTGGAGGTAATCCTCTTAAACCCTGCTGCTGCTTTATCAACTAAGTTTATATAATATTCTAAATTTTTTGTTCTTGTTTCAGTAGGTTCACAGGTCTTCACCAGGAGTAGATTACATCTCAGGAAACCACTTTCTTTACTTATCCATAGGAAGGAAAACTTCTCATCCATTTAAGTTTTATTATGGGATTGCAGCAGTTCAGTCATATCTTCAAGCTCCATTTCTAATTCTCCTTCCCTTACTATTTCCACCACATTTGTAGTTACTTCTTCCACTGAAGTCTTGAACCCCTCAAAATCATTCATACCATCTAGGAGGGTTAAAATCAACTTCTTGGTGATGCCACGGCACTGTACCAAGGGTGACATAGTAAGATTCTGTCTCAAAAAAAAAAAAAAAAGGAAAAAAGAAATGCAGTGTCAGGCTGGTCACAGTGGCTCATGCCTGTAATCCTAATTCTTTAGGAGGCCAAGGTGGGTAGATTGCCCTGAGCTCATGGGTTCGAGACCAGTCTGAGCAAGAAGGGGATCCCGTTTCTAAAAATAGCTGGGTGTTGTGGCAGGGCCGGTAGTCCCAGCTACTTGGGAGGCTGAGGCAAGAGAATCACCTAAGCTCAAGAGTTGAGGTTGCTGTGACTATAACACCAGGACAGTCTACTAAAGGTGACAAAATGAGACTGTGTCTCAAAAAAAAAAAAAAAAAAAAGAAAAAAGAAAGAAAGAAAAAAAAAATTCAGTATCAGGGGTTGCTTAAATATAAGGTTCAAATAAGAACCAGACTCCCATAGTATAATAAGTGAAATGAGTAAGTTCCAATAAAAATCTTTCATTACAAGAAGAATCAGGAAAATCTTTTTTTTTTTTTTTCTTTTTTTTAAGATAGAGTATCACTATGTCACCCTCAGTAGAGTGCTGTAGCATCACAGCTCATAGCAACCTCCAACTCTTGGGCTTAGATTCTCTTGCCTCAGCCTCCTGGGTAGCTGGGACTACAGGCGCCCACCACAATGCCCAGCGTTTTTGTGGTTGCAGTTGTTGGTTGACAGGCCCAGGCTGGATTCGAACCCCCCAGCCTTGGTGTATGTGGCTGGCACCCTACTCACTAAGCTATGGGCGCTGCCCAGGAATATCTTAACTGAATAAAAACAGATGACTAGTTGATGCCAACACTGTGATAAAGAAGTTAGAATTTACCAGCAAAGATGCTAAAGCACCTTGATGAAAATGTCTCAAAAAGCTTGAAATAAATGAAAAAAAGAAAGTCTCAGCGAAGAAATAAAGAACCAAATGAAAACTTCAGAATTAAAAAATGGATTAATTGAAATTTTTTTATTATTTCAGTTTTATTGTTTATTGTTTCAGTTTAATTTAAAGGTATAAAGAATTGGGTTATAAGGTTTGCATGTTAGGTAGGTCTCTCTTATAATTATGCCCTGCCCCCAAGAGGTGTGCCATATACCTTAACATTGTGCTCAATAAGTGGGAGCACATCCATCCCCCTCCCTCCTCCTGTCTCCCAGATCCCTCCGTTACCACTCCCCCCACCTTGAATTGATTTGAGTTTTTCTCTTATGTGGGTGTGTATTAGATCATCTACTGGCTCCATATTAGTATTGAGAACATCAGATACTTGCTTTTCCATTCTTGTGATACTTTACTAAGAAGAATGTGTTTCTAGTCCATCCAGGTTAATACAAAAGACATTAAAGTCTCTATCTTTTTATGACTGTATAGTATTCCATGGTGTACATATACTACAACTTGTTAATCCATTCCTGGGTTGGTGGGTGTTTAGTTGTTTTCACATTTTGACAATTGCAAATTGATTAACAGTCTATTGCAAATGTGCTTATGATAAAAGGATTTTTTTTTCTTCTGGGTAGATACCCAGTAATGGGATTGCAGGATCTAATGGGAGGTCTAATTTGTGTTCTTTGAGGATTCTCCATACTTCCTTCCAAAAAGGTTGTATTATTAATAGTTTGCAGTCCCACCAGCAGGATAAAAGTGTTCCCTTCGCTCCACATCCATGCCAGCATCTGCAGCTTTGAGACTTTGTGATGTGGGCCATTCTCATTGGGGTTAGGTGATATCTCAGGATGGTTTTGATTTATATTTCTCTGATGATCAGGGATGATGAGCTTTTTTCCAAATGTTTGTTATCCATTCATCTGTAAAAATAAAAATAAATAAAATCAATTTCTTCCAAATTCCTATTAATATTGATATTTTGACTTCTTCCCAGGAATCACAAGTGATCGTCAAGGCATATAGATAGTAAACCCTTTCTAGAAGGTTTTCAGTTTACTTTACCAGATCCACTAGAGGAATCACCATTTATGGGAGATGTAATCTTACAAAATGTATTTCTTAAATGAGAAGATTTGAAAATTGGTAATACTCTATGATTTATGGGCTGCCTGCAGAATGGGTTTTGTGTCAACAGGCATGAAAACAATGTGAATTTCCTTGTGTTGCAACCCCTATGGCACTGGTCTCAGTCACCACAGGAAGGAACCAGGCGTGACAGGGATTAGAAGTACAAGCTTGCGGGAGGCAGGCTAACCTTAGTTGCAGGATAGCCCCGAGCCCCCTCTGCAATGGCTATTTATTAAAGTTATACACAACAGGTGTGGAGCGTTAAGGTAACTACATACAAGAGCTGCGTGTGTGAGGATTGCCACATGCTCTCCTCACCTGTTCTTTCCTCATATTCCCCCCCCATGAAGAGTACTAAGCATCAATGTTTAACACATGCTTACTAGTGAGTGACCAATCTTATCTCATTCCAGAACACTGAGTTACTTGGGGGATTGCCCGCAAATCACAAAACGTCTCTAGGCTTGCCAGAAGACTGCCCTGTTCTCAGGGTTTCCTTTTAATGTGATAAGAATCAGTAAGTGCCCTTTGCAAGCATGATGTCCATTCCTCTACATCCTTACACTTTTCCTTCAGGGATCAGTTGCATTGCCAATGAAGAACAGTAACATTTCAAAAGGAATCTTTTTCTCAGCAGTAGGTCTCAACAGTGAGCTTAAAGTGAACCATGCTATAAACATATGCTGTCATCCAAACTTTGTTGTTCCATTTTTAAAGCATAGGCAGAACAGATTTAGCCTACTTCTTAAGGTCCTTTGGATTTTTAGAATGGTTAACTTCATATTTGCTTCAATGTAAAGACACCAGTTGCATTAGCCCCTAACAAGAAGGTCAGACTGTCCTTTAAAGATTTGAAGTCACTTGTCCACTCTGCTTTAGCTGTGAAAGTCCTGGACGGCATCTTCTTCCGACAGAAGGCTGTTTGTCTGTATTGAAAATCTGTCGTTTAGTGTAGCTGTTTTCATCAATGATGTTAGCTAGATCTTCTGCAGCTTCGACATTAGCCTTGTTCTGTTATGTTGTGGAGACAGATTCTGTCCTTAAACCTCATGAATCAACCTCTGCTACCTTCCAACTTTTCTTTTGCAGCTTCTTTATCTCTCTCGGCCTTTTGTCTGCATAAAATTGAAGAGAATTAGGGCTTCACTGTGGATTAGGCTATGGCTTCAGGGAATGTGGTGGCTGCTTTGATGTCCCATCCAGAACACTAAAACTTTCACCATATTAGCAATTAGCCCTTTTTATTTTCTTATCATTCCTGTGTTCTCTGGAGCAGCACTATTAATTTCCTTCAAGAACTTTTTCTTTGCATTCACAACTTGTCTGTTTGGTATAAGAGACCTAGCTTTTGGCCTTCTTAGCTTTTGACATGCCTTCCTCACTAAGCTTAATCATTTTTAATTTCTGATTTAAAGTGAGAGACTTGTGATTGTAGGGTTATTAATTTGGCTAATTTTAATATTGTTGTGATTCAGGGAATAGGATAACCTAGGGAGAGGGAGAAATAAGGCGAATGGATGGTCAGTGGAGCAGTCAGCATGTCCACATATTTACCAATTAAGTTTGCCACCTTAATGTGAGTATAGTTTGTGGAGCCCCAAAACAAGTATGGTAGTAATATCAAAGATCACTGATCACCAATAAGGAGAGAAGATATAATAATAGCAATGAAAAAGTGTGAAATATTTTGAGAATTATCAAAATGTGACATAGAGACCTGAAGTGAGCACCTGCTGTTGGAAAAATGGCACAAATAGATTTTCTATTGCTCAGTGCAGGGTTGCCACAAATGTCAAATCTGTAAAAAATACAATGTCCACCAAGTGCCAATAAAGTGAAGTGCAATAAAATGAGGGATTCCTATATGCAACTTTCGTTGTCTGGTTTGAGGGGACATTAATTTTCTTCCTTTAAATGATATTTACAAAATTTTCTATGTTGAACACATAACTTTAAAAAATTGTTGAAGTGTAATATACATCCAGAAAAGTATAACTATTGCAAGTATACAGACTGATGACTTTCTAAAAAATTGAACACACCTGTGTAACGAGCACCCAGCTCAAGACTCACAATGGCTTATCAGTATATTTTGTGCTCACTTCAACTCATCACCCACCTCTCTCTACCTTCACTTCCTCCCTGCTATAACTAGCCTGCCTTCTAACACCATTGATTAGTTTTACCTGTTTTCCTACTTTATATAAATATATGAAATCATATATAGGGTGGACATAAAGTTTATGTGCAATTTATTACATTAAACTATTTTTAAATTGCACATGGTTTTTATGTCCACTCTGTATAGCAGAACCTCTGTAAATTGACTACCCTGGGGACTGTAACAAACTGGTTAA
Source organism: Loris lydekkerianus (assembly GCA_963574355.1). NCBI lineage: Eukaryota > Metazoa > Chordata > Mammalia > Primates > Lorisidae > Loris > Loris lydekkerianus. The sequence goes on from CAUYPK010045277.1 coordinate 27,504, forward strand.
CATAAGAAGGCAGTCAACATAAGGAACTAGTACTGTGGTGATACATACATGTGGTGCATGTGTGGTCTATGACAATTAGGTCAACTTAAGGAGGTGGTCAGTATAGGGTGGTGGTCAACTATGGAGCTTTACTATAATTTGTAATCTTTTGATCTGGCTTCTTTTGCTCAGTATTATTATTGACATTCACCCATGTTGTTTCATGTAGTAGTGATTCATTCATTATTGTTGCTACATGTCATTCTCTTGTGGGGATTAATCTAATAATATATTTACCTATTCTAAAGATGACAGACATTTGGAACTATTGTGAGTAGTTCTTCTATGGACATTCTAGAGAATATGTGTCCATTTGGTGAACACATCTGTACTTTTCTGTTAGGTACAAGATACCTAAGAATAAAATTGCTGGGTCTTAAACTATGCATGTGCTCCGCTTAGTAGTTATCCAGTCTTCCTGAGTGGCTATACTAGTTTATACTTCCACCAGTGTGTACAAGCTTTGGTGGCTCCATATCTTCATCAAATACTTGGTATTTTCTACTGTTTTCATTTTGACCATTCTGGTAAGGGTAGTGGTATCACACTGTGGTTTTAATTTGCATTTCCCTAATGTCTAATGAAATTGAGTTCCTTTCCATATGTGTATTTGCTATTTGGGTATTGTCTTTTCTGAATTTAAGACTTTTGTTCGTTTTTCTATTCGGTTGTCTGTCTTGTTAGTTTGAAGAAGTTTTCATATATGAGTCATTTTTTGGACATATGATAAATGGTGTAGAATGGCTAAATCAAGCTAATTTGCACAGCCATTTTCTCTCATACTCATACTGTGACTTTCACAACTCAAATCTGATCGTATCAGGCCCTAAGTTTAAGGCGCTTCCTACCTTCCCTAAACCAACATGTCCCCTTGGCCTGCAAAAGCATTACTGGCCCCAGCCCTGCTCTGCTGTCCTTTCTCACATCTCATTCCCCCTTTCCCTGTCTGCTCTGGATGGACTGGGCTGCTTTGAATTTGCATTTGTCACCCCTGCCATTCTTCCTTTTGCTTCTGAACCTTTGCATATGGGATCTCCTTTGCCTGGAATGTTCTTCCATCTACTCCTACTTGTCTTTTAGCTCTTATTTTTTTTTTTTTTTTTTTTTAGACAGAGTCTTATTTGGTCACCCTCAGTAGAGAGCTGTGGCATCATAGCTCACAGCAACCTCAAACTCTTGGGCTCAAGGGATCTTCTTGTCTCAGCCTCCCTAGTAGTTGGGACTACAGGCACCCGCCACAACACCCGGCAATTTTTTAGAGATGGGGTCTCGCTCTTGTTCCAGCTGGTCTCAAACTCCTGAGCTCAAGAAATCCACCTACCTCAGGCTTCCAGAGTGCTGGGATTACAGGTGTGAGCCACCATGTCTTGCCTCTTAATTTGAATTTATCTCCTGTTGGACAACCCTGCCCATGGGTTGTCCTTATCTATTCACTGCATTGTGTCTCTTCCTCTGAACACTTGTCACAGTTGCTTTTGATCCATACCAGAGAGAAAATATCAACCTCTTGTTAATGAAATTGTAGGTAAACATATCAATTTAAGAGCTCAACAATAATATGTTTCAACTCTTAGCAAGTATCTGCCATCTAACTAGAACTCTGTGAAAACAATATGTGCCTTTAGAAAGGACACAAATAAACAAGCTATTATTATGTGTTAATTATAAACAAACAAAAAAGGTTGAAAATAAACACAAACAAGTTTAGTGTCAACTAAAAACAAAAATGACTAGAAATAAGCATAACAAAATATGGTTAACTTTGTAAGGGATCTGGAGAATTTTCCTCCAATCTTTTTTTTTTACTTTTGTATTTTTCAAAATTTTTAGAATGATTTAAATTAATTGTATAATGAATAAAAATGCAATAACTGTAAAAGTGTGTCTAGATAGACTATAGAGACTATGACTGGAAATAAAACTAGGCTGGGTAATACGTTGTCTTTAATTGACTCTACCTATTCTTTCCTACATAGCAAAGCCAGAAAATACCATTCTTATTTGTACATTTTTAAAGATGACCTGAGGATCCTATGAATTCAATTGTTTGTGTTCCCTTCCACTCTTAGAAGGTTCAACAGCAGGTACGGGAGTGTGTTTCTGCCTCCCAGGAAAGCTCAGCTGTTGATTTGTAAGGGTCCTCTTAGGAAAGTGTTCATGGTTGTGCTCCTGCCCTGGCAATGGCAGTGGCAGGAACAGGACTGTGATATCTGCCCTTTCTCAGATTTTTATGCTGGGTTATGTTTGAAGTTCACTCTCTTGTGCTCTGCTGCTGTCTCTTGCTGTGCAGTGGTGCCAGGCAGAGCAGAGAGTGAATGGAATCCAGATTTCTTCATTGAAGAAGACTGTGGATCCCACATTGTAAACATTGCTTTTTCTTACAACTGGAGATGTGTCATATACGCTTTCTGGTTGAATACCAAAAGCCATGTGTTAAAATCAATATTTGACTAATAATAAAGCCTAATTCCATCTTTAAAAATAACATTTCACATCAGAAAATAGAAAAGTGTATCATAATATGTGTTTAAGAATTACTTATCTCCTTGAGGTAATAATTTAAGATAGCAAAGCTGGTCTTTTGCCTTTAACTCACCTTCCTAAATATGATTCTTTTTTTCTAGAAATAAATGTTCATGCTCTAATGAAATGAAATATATTGTTTAAAAGTTATTTATTAATAACATGAAAGTTAGCACAACCTGTAATTCTACAAAGATTGGAATTATGCTGTAATCTAATTTCTATTATATCTTAGTATTATTTAACTGATTATAAATATTTGTATCCCACAATAAGTATGTGTTTCTCTCAATAGTTATCTAGATAGTTCTATAGTTTTTTATTTAACTGTCAATCTATTTTTCTGTTTAACTGATTGAAAATTTTTAGTATTGCTTGAACATGAAATTAATAGCTTTCATAATTAACATTAATTATTACAATGATTTATTGTTATAATAAGAAACATACAATTTTCCTTCTAATCATAGAATCTCAATGAATTGAGCATAGAGAAGAATAATTTTACTCCTACTTTTATCTGAAATGTACATATACAATTGATATAAACATACAATTTTTCTTCTACTCATAGAATCTCAATGTGTTGTGGATACAAAAGAATACTTTTGCTCCTACTTTTTTCTGAAATGTACATATACAATTGATATACTGGCATTAAGAACAAAATTCATTCCTTATTCTAATTATTGATATTGTTATGTTATTTATATGTTATACTAATGTGCAGTACTTTGAAAATCAAGAATTCCAGGAAAAAAAACATTGATCTGCATTGACATTCAGCCACTGAGCTTTTTGAAGACCAAAGACAAATTAACTATTAGCTTTTGGCTGAAGCTGAACTACAACTGAATTAATTACTGTACTTACTTCATTTTGTCAGAGATTTTTGGAGCACCTTCTAAATGCTAGACATATAATTATTTTTGAATCTATTTTATGATAATAAATGAGAATAAAATAGCCTATTTTATTTACATTTAGGTAACTCAGATGTCCCCCACCTATTTAGCCATCATATATCTTATTAACTAATTAAAAAAATAGTTCAAATCTCTACTTGATGCAAGAATTCCAGTATTTTATTAGTTTGCCCTTCCTGAGTGTTTTTTGAGTCCCTGAGATGTCCCAAGCCAGTTGATGTTCAACATTTTAACCAGCTGACTGGTTCTGGACCACTGCCTTCCACTTGCTTGTTGGTCACCAGCATCCTTCAGCCCACCACTGCTACACTCTCATATATGCCTTTCATCCTAGCTGCCACCCCAGGCTCTGGCATAATTGCCCACAATAATAGGAAGATTTGCTGTGATGTTTGCATGACTTTCCTGATAGCTTAGAGATTGAAAAAACAGGGGGACATGTATAAGAGGAGAACTCAATAATTATAGCTTAGATAGATCTAGAGGTTCCCTGAGTTCACAGATGAAAGCCCTGGTCAGGTGCTTGCACCATGCAAAGTTCTCTCTGCCCAGCCCCAGACCTTCACTATGTTTCAGGGGTCAGCTTACCAGAAATGCCTGCAACAAGTGTCTCCTATCTGGGTCATAGGCCTCTTGTCCCCCGAGATCCAGATGCAGTCTCATGGTTTCTGAGTGTCCATTTCCTGCCCACTGTGAATCATTTGGTAAAAACAATGGTTGAAACATCTCTTCCTTCCTACACCTATCCACAGAAGTGTAGCCTTTCCCTTTAGTCCTTAGGAAAATTCAGAACAACATCAGTGTTTTCCTCAAATTGGGTTTATTCAATTTGGAATGACCTTCCATATGGGGCTTATATAGTATAGTCCAGTTTGAGCTTTAGCAGTCCCAGGGTGTTCTGTCTGTTCTTAAAGGAAGATGTATTTCCAAGTTCCTTGGAGCCATATTATCTCCAGAATAGAGTATGTGCTTTCCCCTCATGTACTAGAAAGATCCTCTGAGATGTTTCCCTGAGATGTATTTACATCCTCCCTGTAAGCCTCCAGTCCCTGCTGATCGCCTATGGTTAACTGCTTGAACAAGGAAGCATGTTCATCTCCCAGGATCTAACAAACACTTTCAGGGACAATACAATTTAAATCCACTTATAAGAAAGAAATATTTTGTGAAAGAAAACATAATTTGAAGAGAGGCAGCTGTGCCACAGTGAAGACAACTTTTTATATGATTATGGAAAATAAATTAAGTTCCTTGGAGCCATATTATCTCCAGAGTCTCTATTACAGAATAGAGCGTACACTTTACCTTCATGTAGTAGAAAGATTCTCTAAGATGTTTCCCTAAACAAAGAAACAGTGTACCCTCAAAGCTGAGTTCAAAACTTTTCCTAGAGGGAAACAAACTACTGGAAACATTTAAAATGTCAGTTTTTCTTACTCAGCCATCTGAGAAGGTGTCAAAATCTCTTGGGATTCACACTAGACCAGGGGGCACCATTAAAATCTGTTTTACTAGCACTCAACACAGTGTCAGTAGGTGACTGGGGGGTGGGAATGAGACAGATGAACAGTCCAGTCATGAAATCAAATACTAAGGAATAATTTCATTCCAATATAATAAAGCGAAAATGCTTTGAAAGTATGTTCAATGTACTTTGGGGACAATTATGCAAAAAATTCCCCATAGTCACTCTTCTGAAGAATGATTGCTTCTTCTAGTTTATAGGCTTTTTAATTTTTAATGTTCTTTATTTTATACATTTCCTTAGCCATCATAGCCACCAGAGGGCCAAGGATGGAGTGATAGATATAGTCATTGTTTAATAAATGAGTAAATACTAGTTGACTTGAATTACATACAGCCTCCCATATCTGGATCCTATTGTGAAATAAAAACTGAAATGTGCAACAAAATGCCCATGCTCTATTGACATCTTCATTTTCTCCAAAACTCTATTTTGGGGAAGGAAATTGTTTGTAGCCTGGTACTTAGGAACTCAACATTTTACCTCTTTGAAGTAGAAATTTAAGTCAGTGTCAGGCAGTCTCAACATAGTTAAGTGGGCAAGAATCTGTGTCAGAGCTCTGCATGTTCTTCATTGTTGTGTTTTAATCTTTGCAAAGTATTTAACCCTCTCACCATACCTAGTGCTCCCTTCCTTGTGAAAGTTGATTGCAAGACAGAGCTAATATCACATGGATTTTGGCACACGTTAGTGTGTGACCTACTGCAACAGAAGTTGAACTTCAAGCTTTATTTTTAATTAAAGGATGAACGACTTTCTCCTAAACAGTTGGGGTTTCAGTTTGCAAGTGAGTGGTAGCATTTTTTTCCTTGGGGAATGCCCTGTTACTGTCCTAATTGCAACAGCTGTGTACTAATCCCACATAAAAGCTAAAATGATTAGAAAACACTGACGTTGGTTAATGTGTTCACCACCAGTACTACACACACACTCCCTATACCACATACATACACACACATCCCTCACACACACCCCACCACATACATCACACACGTCACACACACCCCCACACCGCATACACAGTACACAACACAAACCACACACCACATACACAACACAAACCACACACCACATACACCAAACACATCATATGCACATACCCCACACATGCCACACACATACACACCACTCACCACATGTACCACAAGCACCTCACACTACACACATCACATCCTGCATATAATCGCAAACACTACATCCCAGACACCATACATATGCATTCAAAAATACATATCTCACACAAAACCTACACACCATATACACCAAACACACTACACTCGTGGCCCCCACACCACACATATATCCACACCACTTACTACATACACCCCACGCACACCACACACCCAGCACACCCCCTTCTAAATACAATGTGTTTATTTATTCAGCCAGTATTTCTTAAGAGCCCATTTTGTACTAAACGTAACCTTAGATGCTGAAAATACAAAGGTGAATGAACCATAGGTTTTATACTCAAGGAGCTTGAAATCTAGCAAAGAAAGAAAATGTAGGCCTTTCCAAAGTGTTTCTTGTGCTGTGCTGTAATTTCTTGTCTTCTCCTCTGTATTTCTCATAAGCCTGCAGGGCGCCCTCAGGCATTCCATCTACCCTGTTCACTGTTGCCTCCTGATGTCCAGCCCTCTGCCTGCAGAGTCAATAAAAATTTGCTGAAATGAACAAGTAAATACACTATATAAATGTAATAAAACTATATAAGAAATTAAAATAATAATTCAAGGGCATGTGTCATGCTGGCCATATGAACACGATGCTTGAGGCGTGCAGATGCAGGAGAGGCCCTGGAGAGAGACCATCATGAGTTTGAAGAAGAGTGAGGGGCCAGGAGGGGCAGTTAGGGAATGTTCATAATGACCCTCAAAGACAAGCACTACATTTGGAAAGGAATTGTGAGCTGGGTTGTTAGGGGATGAGGAATGAATGGGAAGTGGATAAAACTGACTGGCTTGTTTTGAGGAATGATATAATAAACCCACAGAGTGGAGGCAGAGCCTTTTCACACATTAGACGGGAGGCAGCCTCCTTCCCTGCTCTCCATCTGATATGGCCGCTCCGTTCAAAGAGAGTATTCCTCTACATGTACAGCAGAGATGTCTTTACCTCTGAGTCAGTTTCCTGTTATTTTCAAATTATTATTTAAAAAAATAAATAAATAACTGGGTAGGTCAAGGACAGTTCTAGGGAAAGTTGTTATACTGGAAAATTTTCCTGATGAAGCACCTCCTGGTTATTTAAAATCACTTCTGTAGACCTTCACTGACTGTCCCTTTTGGATCCATCAGCTCTTCTCCCCAAAAGCAGCAACTCAAGGATCAACCTTTTCTCATTTCTTCACCTACACCAAAATCTTCTTCTTTCATAGTATTAAGTCATTGGTCATCCGATAAAATTATGCAAAAATAGCATAAAATATTGGTCTAATTATTCCAACTTTTCTTACCCTAATTCTTGGTGGTCCAAAGTAGAATACTGCCCACTGCTCTGTTCAGAATCAAACGCCCCTGCTGCTCCTCCTGTTTCATGCCAGGGAAGCATAGAATTTAAGATAGTCTGATAAAGAACCTTAAAATAGAAAGTGAGATTTTTCTCTCTTCTCCCATTTAAACTCACTGCTACTTTCCCCTTAGCCAGAAATTTACTATTATAAATGTTATCACATTCACAATCTAGAAATTATATCATTTCAGGCCAAAAGTGGATTTTGAGATTTTGATATCTTGCCTCTCTACCACCTCTAGGTCCTTTTTACCAAGACCTCTGGAACTAAAAAGACTCTGGTTTCAAGTGCCCATTGACGGGACCTGACCTTATTTTTCCCTTGAGGGGGAAGGATGTATGAAGCCAGGAGTAGAACTAATCAATTGAGATTTGGTAGACAGAATGCATACTCCACCCCTAGGCATTGAACCCTCACTAGAGGGACCAATAAATGTAGAGTGGGGGCTTGGAAGGTCATCTGTAAGAGACAGCAATTGTAGGAGAAGGTAAAATAGGATAACAGATTATGAAGGGTACTGGTGCTCTGAAGAGGTTACAGGAGAATTCTAGAAGAGACATTCATTTTATTTTGAAGATTTCTTTCTACTTAAAAAAATACATATATTATATATATATATACTTGAATAAAGTTTAACTTTTATTTTACTTTATTATTATTTCAGATTGATATGAATATACAAACAATTGGGTCACATTATTTGCATTTGTTATGTAGAGTCCAAGTTGTAGTCGAGCCCTTTAAAGTGTAATTTCTAAAGGACAAATGGCAATCAGAAAAGTGCAGGTAAGCTGAGCTGGCTTAATCTATTATAAGACCTTGAAAACAAAAGAGTTATTTTTTAGGTTTCAAGTTTAAAACAGAGCATTATGATGATATATGTCCTGTTTCTCTGAAATAACTTGTGTTTACTCACAGCATGGCAAGGCCAAATACCTCCAAGGAAGTTGAATTTTCATATGGAAGTGTCAGCATTTCTTGGCTAAGTCAGGCACGTTAGCTGCTTGAGTCAACATGTAAACCTAGGTTTCAATGATTGAGTAAGATGGTGCCTGGCCTGGCTTTGCAAGGTTAAAAGTTAATTGGCTTTTCTTAATATTTTGCAAAGGATTTATTTTCTAGACAGGGCAAAGTATATTAATTTTAGCTCACTTTAAAAATTACTTATCTCTTTATCTTTTCTCAGTTAATTCTTATGATATATTTAATATTTATGAGAGGATGTAGGCTAATATATTTGAACATACTTTTTATATGACACTGATATTTTCTAAAGTTTTATGAAATATATGGACTTGTGATATTATAATATTTTGGATTTAAGAAATAAAAGCAAATATATAAATGTATGTGTAGTTCAAATCGCATTTTAATTATAGCTGAATTATTTTCTGTAGTTTAGCCATAGGAACTGTTTAAACCTGATTTATACAGCGTGAATAGATTTTAAGGGTGAAAACTGCCTTTGTGGAGAGTTAGAAAGAATAGATTCATTTGGAAAATATTTTACGATAGAGTCCCTTTGATGTCATATCATATAAAGTGTTGTATAGAACAAAGGGGTGTTATGTACAAAAATTAGCAATATTGAAACAACCTTCACAATTGGGAATATAGGTGTAAATAAGAAGATACACATATGCTTTTGGCATGTCAGACACTCCATATATCTTCTCTCATTGTTCCTTCCTTTCTATAGAGCTCTAAGCCAACTCAGAGCAAAAGAACCCTCCCTGAGTTTGTACCCTAGGTAGAAATTCCCATGAATTCTCCAGCCCTCATGGAACAGCATTGTTCACCACGGCCCAACTGCTTTTCCCTTGATTTTTGCCAAATTTCTTCCCACTACTTCTTTGAGCATATCTTTCTCTTAATTCATATTGTAAACCAAAAACATTGTCACAGTCACACAGATAAGTATAAAAATTCTGGTGATCCTGATATTAACCAAAATGCACATATTTTAAAGTGACCCTAAACAAAACAAAAGGCCAAGTCAATCTTCCTCATCCAAGGGTTTCAAGGTTCTCAGAAATCCCTTTGAAATCCTCCTTAAGGTTATAATCCATCCACATGTGCTCACCTAAATAAGTGAAGAAAAACATCAGCACTTAAACCAAATTACCTCTTCTTTTGCTTTGTTCTTTTCCAACTACTGGTTCACCATAATGTTCTGTTTCTGTTGTTTTGTATTTCAGATGCTCTGCCTTTTGACTTCATCAAAGATTAAATAGATGTTTATGGGCTAATCTGGAAACTTAAAAACAATTTGTTTCACTACACCTGTAAGAAAGTATGTCGGGCTTCCCACTGGCCGTCTCTTAGCGAGGCTGTAGAACACAGCCTGATGTAAGTTGCAGACACACTGAGTTTCTGTCTCTGTTTCCTCCCCCACAGTTAGGGGATGTGTCTGTTTGCATGTGTGTGGGTTATGTACACATGTGTGTCTATATATACACATTTTCACAATTCTGGGTTCATAACATTCTTCATTCTTTCCTGTAGTGGGTATTTGGAAGCCTTTTATGTAAAAGCTGAAGTTCTAGGATTAAAGGATATCCAGAGACAAGGTTGCTGCCCTTACAGAGCTTATACTCCGATGGGAAGACAGACATAAATTACACAGATACCGATGATATGCTCACCACGATGGGCGCTATAGAGGGAGATCATGTAGTCTGTGTGAGCATTTAACCAGATGCCACCTTGTGTCCAGGTCAGAATGAGTTCCCTGGACAGGGTGATGTGGCAGTTAAGATCTCATGGGTGGGGAGGAATAAAAGAGGCAAAGGGAGTGGGAGATGAAGGGGGGGCAAGGGTGGGGTGTAAGGTGCTCCAGACAGAGGAACTCATGTTCAAATACCACACCTGCTTAGGTAGATACTTCCATTGACTTTTTCCTGAGTAACCACCGAGTAGCTGGGGGACTTTCAGCTTAAAACATACAATTAAAAAAAAAATTTTAATCATATTAGAAAATAAAAAGGCACATATAATTTCATAAGCATTTGTATTTTTTTTTTGTTGTTGTTGTTGTTGTTTTTCAGGCATGAAATACTCCTTAAGCCCTGACAGTCTCCTTGAAGATGGAATTATGAATATGGCAACTTTTCTACGGGGCTTTGATGAAAAGGGGATAAAGAACGACAGACCTGAGGACCAACTGAACAAAGAGAAAAAGAAGATTCTCTTCTCCTTCTGCGAGGTGTGCAACATCCAGCTGAACTCGGCAGCTCAGGCCCAGGTCCATTCCAACGGCAAGTCCCACCGCAAACGCGTGAAGCAGCTGAGTGATGGGCAGCCCCCCACCCCGGCCAGCCCCAGCCCCAGCACCAGCGCAGGTAGGAGGCGGGGCGCAGGCTCCTGTGCTGTGGAAAGAAATGGTTCTGGGCTTGAAAATGAAGGATTTAGAGCAAGACCTAACTTTTACCTTAAAAATACCACCATAATAGTATTCTTTTCCCTACAGGTAAAATCTGTATGTCATTTCTAAGATTTTTTTATGCACTCAGATGTATGCATAGCCCCCTACCACATACACAATTTGTGTTTGGGGCTGTAGAATTCCTGTATCCTCATAGCGTGTGAACATTTCTAACTGTTTTTTGAAATGTATTTAAAATGGATCAATGATGTCATTATTTTCCCTCTTTCAAAATTAGTCTCTCTTGGGTTTCCTTTATCTGCTTTCCATGGGGTGGCATACCACTTGGCAGTTTATAAAAAGCTACAGTTGTATTTATAACATCCCATGATGCAGGAAGGAGCATTAATCTTCCATGTTAGACTTGTCATATTCATTTTGAGAGTTGCCAGCAGTGTGCCAGGGTGTTCTAACAATAGGAACAGACATCGCCCAAACCAACAAGGCTTACCTCTGAACTCCAGTGCCCTCATCACTTTCACTTGCCTCTCGCCTTTCCTTTCCTTGTGAGCTGAGTAGAGGCAAAAGCTCAGGAATTTTTACATTTGTGCTTCTGCTCTGAATTCTAAAGAATCTTTCAATTACTTTGGCTTATCCCCGGCAGCCCTTCCTCCTCCACATCGCTGGTCATTAGGTAGCCTCACTGCGCCAGAAGTAAAGAAAATTGTGAAATTTACTGTTATCCATGGTGAAGATTTCTGCAAAAGGTGGGCCTCTTACCCTGTTTTAGGTGAAGGCCAAGATAAGCCTCCTCCTCCCAATGTGGTGGCAGAGCTCCAAGCTTCCACTTCGGCAAGTATTTGTTCTATGTTGAGACTTCGACTTGGAGTGAGAGGATATGGAGAAGCCATTTATTGGAATAGCACTCAGTGCTGTTACATGGTTCTTGATTTAAATAAATAATTTCTATATATCAAGCTAAACCTAACTACTTCTTACTCACTATATGGTTTAATTTCATTAAATCATTTTCTCCAATCAATACTTAATATGCTGTAAAAGAAAGTAAAAGAACTTATAGGATATAAGATACTTATAATAAGGGAAAAAAATCACTTTTCCATTTTCTATTTACTTTTTATGATAATGAAAATTGTCTACAGATGCATTAATATACCTGTATTTACATATTAAACATAGTGTTAGGTTAAAAACTAATATCTAAGTAGGAAAACAAATAATAGCCTGAGTAAACATTTGAGTTGTATGTTAGAGGGCAGATGTTATGGGTATCACAGTCATTAAAAATTATATTCCTCCTATAATCACAACACTCTTGGAGCCTGAGGCAGGTGCATTGCCTAAGCTAACAGGTTCAAGACCACCCCTAGCCAGGGCAAGACCCTGTCTCTAAAAATAACCAGGCACTGCAGCAGGTGCCTGTAGTCTCAGCTGCTTCAGAGGCTGAGGCAAGAGAATTGCTTGAGCCCAAGAGTTTGAGGTTTCTGTGAGCTGTGATGCCACAGCACTCTACCAAGGGTGACAAAGTGAAACTCTGTCTCAAAAAAAAAAAAAATATATATATATTCTTGAAGGCTGTCTAAGGATAGGATAGTCTATGACATACTGCTAAGTGAAACAGCTGGAACTAAAGCAGAATGAGCCTTAGTGCTGTTACATGTGTGTGCATGTGATCTGCACTTTAGAGTCTCAGCTCAATGAGGGGCAGACCTGACATTATTATTATTTTTTCTTATGTCACTTAGCTTAGTTTTGATCTATCAAAATTCTTTTTTCTGTTGGGTAGAAACTTCCTTAATACTTTTTTATCCTGTAAGTTCTCACCTTTGTATATCAGAAAGACTCCTTGATTTTGAAAATTCAATTCTATTTACAAAAACATCCCTTCATTGCCAAGTAAAGATTTGACTGGACAGACCTGGAACTTAGAGCGCAGGACTTCTGCTCTGCCCCTTGCTTCAGCCTGCTTTCCAGACCAACGGTAGGAAGCCATGAGGGTTGGAAGCCCAGAGATTACCTTACATCCTTGGCAAGGTTGCAACACTGTTCTTAGTTGGTGATTGCTGTTCTGGCTGTCTCTGTGGGTCACAGGTGCTCCTAAGTGACCTCATGGATTAGGAGCTCCGGCAGGCAGTCCCTTAGGTATCATGGGTCCCTATGAGCTAGCTGCATCTTCTGTCTCATGCCCAGCTCTAGCTCCATTTCTCCACCACCTGTGCCTCTTTCAAGATTGTATTCCCTGTTTTCATGAGTACCAGTATCTGTGACTTGAGAGCACAGATGAGTCAATCTGAGAATTAACATTCCTTTTGAAAGCCTGGAGTTGCTAGGACCCGGGCAGACAGAGAGCATGATGGAGGCTGGCAAGCCCACTGACAAAGCAGGCACCTAAACAGGGACCAAGATGCCAGTTTTCCTTTTTTTGCCCATCATTTGGCTTTAGAGAATATTATGAGTTGAACTAAAAAAAAAAAAAAAAAAAAAAGTATGTTGGAATCCTAACCTCCAGTCCTTCAAAATGTGACCTTATTTGAAGTTAGGCTTTTTACAGAGATAATTAAGTTAAAACCGAGCCACTGGGGTGGGCACTAATCCAATATGACGGATGTCCCTCTGAAAAAGGGAAATTTGGACACAGAAACAGAAGTTCTGAAGACAGAGACAGGAAAAGATTGCTATGTACAAGCCATGAATGAGGTCTGGAACAGATCTTTCCCTTACGGGCCCTCAGAAGGAACCAATGCAACTTGACATTGTTTTTTGACTTTTAGCCTCCATAACTATGAGATGATAAATTTCTTCTGTTTAAGCCACCAAGTTTCTGATATTTTGTTATAATAGCCCTAGAAATCTAATACAGGGAGGAAAACTATTTATCCTCATAGGGAAAAATGCGATAGTAGAGATATTCTTCTCCAGAACCATAAATGTAAAAGGTGCCTTTGCCTTTCTCATTTTTATAGTATTAGAGTTGGTATGGATGGGAGTGGGGTCCACAGAATAAGGGTTTAGACTTGAGCTGTTTCTCTGAATGAAAGGTGATTGACCTCTAACCACTGGAACTTTTTCCATTAAACTGAATTCAGGGTGTTTACAGAACTTTTACAACTCAGCTTTTAGAAAAAACAGGAGGGTTCTTAGGGTATATATACAACCATTCTACTATTAGAGTATGTGTGTGTGTTTGTGCATGTATATGTGTGCATGCGTGTGTGTATGTGTATCAATGTGCCAATGCAATTTTTTTCCTACATGAGGAACTTATGGTAAGTAGCAGAAAAATCTCCTTCCCAGAACTATCCCCTCAGCCAAACATTGTATGAATACTCTGGGCTACAGAAGGGAGAACCAGAGCTTAGGTGACTTTGTATATAAGACAGCCCTACTCTCTTCCCCATCCGTTTTCAAGGGTTAAGTAGAAATAATGGAAACCACAGGTGAGGCTCAGCTTCTGCACTAAGTAGTTGCATGCTTTCATCCCCCAGGGTCTACAAAGGCAGTAAGATTCTGCTGTTCCTGGCCCCTCACAGTGGCGGTCAGATGGACCTGAGGCAGTCTCATGATTTTTCTGTGGGCTTAGTGTGTGCAGAGGAAGCTGGGTGAGCCTGGGAAGCACAGAGGGGGATCTGAGGAGAGCAGAGATAAAGCCTTTCCTGTTGGATTGGGGCAGTGGTAGAAGAGGGTTACCCACGTGCCATGACAAAGAAACACTTCACAATACCTGCGTAATGACCAAACACTAGACAGGCGTAAAAATGCCTCAGCAGATGCCTAAGTGCAGAAGCGACAGCAGGCCTCAAACCATCCTACCTGAGTTTCGGTACCAGTAAGCCTATAAGCACCCTCTGCATCTCACCACAAATCTAGATGCAACTCCAGGGAAAGAGTCACTCTATGCTGCCTGAAGGTAAGTTTCTATCATCACTGTATGTGGTTTATACTAGGCAAAGGGAATGATAAAAGAATGAATCTTGAAGCTTTAGTCATAAAGGAAGGAATAATAATAGGAAGAATAGAAAGATGGTAATTAATAAACTATCTGTCATAGTCAGGGTTCTCCAGAGAAACAGAACCAATAGGAGAAAGGAATCGGCTCACACTTGTGGAGGCTGCCGAGTCTCAAGGCTGCAGTCAGAAAGCTGGAGACCAGAATTGCTGACAGTGTAGTTTTAGTCCAAGTCTAAGGCCTGAGTACCAAGAGAAGGATGGTATCCTTCCAGTCTGATGACTAGCTGGCTCAAGACCATGGAAGGGCTGATGCTTCAGTCTGTGTCTGAAGATAATCTGATGTCACAGCTGGGAGGCAGTCAGGTAGAAAGAATTCCTTCTTAATTAGGGAGGGTAATTTTTTATTCTGTTCAGGACTCCAAGGGATGAGGCCCAGCCACATAGGGGAGGGCAATCAACTTTACGTAGTCTTTCAATTTAAGTGTTAAACTCATCCAAAAATATCCTCACACAAATGCTCAGAATAATGTTTGACCATATATCTGAACATCCAGTGACCTAGTCAAGTTGAGACAAAAATTTAACTCAATAAACACATTATCATTTTCTTCATGAGTTTTATAAGTTATATTTGATGTCCCCCAAATTACAACTAGTTGATGCTACAGACAAGTATATTTATAAGTGGGGAAGCTAAAGGAAACTAAATTGAAATAAGGTTTTTATAGTTCAACTGAAGTAGCCAAATGGTGATACCAATGGATTATTATCAGTCACATATAGCATCGTGATGCTCATAACAACCACTACAAAAACTCTACAGAGATACACAATAAAAAAAAAAAAAATCACGATGGAGTCCTAGAAAATATTCAAGTGCCGTGTGATGCCATGACACTCTACCGAGGACCATAAAGTGAGACCCTATCTCTATAAAAAAAAAAAAAATATATATATATATATAAAATATAATTAAATAAATATCTCCTTAAATAAAAAAAGTTCAAGTAAGCCACCAGATTTAAGAAAAGAGAAATGGAGGAATGAGAGCCAAAAGAAACACACAGAAAGCAAATAATGAAAATGTCAAACGTAAGTACAAAATTATTAAGATAATAATTATCTTAAATCTAAATGGCCTAACTACATCAATTAAAAGATAGATATTTTCAGAGTGGATTTTTTAAAAATGACCAATTATATGCTATATTTATAATAAACTCACTTCAAAATCAATGACATAGGTAGGTTGAAAATAAAAGAATAGAAAACAATATATTATGCAAGTGATAATTTAAAAATAAAAGCAAAAGTAACTGTATTATTATTTGACAAAGTAGACATCAGAGCAAAGAAAATTATGACAGAGGGGGGGGAGACAAGATGGCGGACTGAAGCCAGCTTTTCACAGAGGCTCCCGTCCAGAAGGAGAGTTAAAGGATGGAAATTTAGTAAGTAACCTGGAGGATTCGAGCTATACCAGGAGAGAAGGTTGGAGATCGCACA
>CAUYPK010045278.1:0-16521 GCA_963574355.1 Loris lydekkerianus
ATGTTAAGAGTCCCAAAAAAAAATCAGAATAACACTTTCTGTTTCAAAAGTTCTTTAGATATCATTTTTTTTTTTTTTTTTTTTTTTGCAGTTTTGGGCCGGAGCTGGGTTTGAACCTGCCACCTCCAGCATATGGGACCAGCGCCCTACTCTGTAGAGCCACAGGTGCTGACCCCTTGAGGTATCTTTTTACAGACCAGTAGCCTGGTATTGAAAGTATTCTGCGATAGTTGAACTATGGTATCTTAGAAGCCTCCTCAGCCTCAGCAAACCATATCAACCACTCTTGCTGCTTCCCTGGGAGGCAGCCATGACTGCAGGGAGCAGCATACAGAGAGAGGTGGTAGCAGGCATGGCTGCCTCTCTCTCACTTACACACTTTCCAAAGTAGAGTAAGTACAATGTTTAATAAAGTGGAGACAGAATAGACAAAGCCAAAATCCAAAGAGGGACCTAAGACCAAATATTTGATATAGTTACAGTAAATATCTAAAGAAAAAAAATCCATGGTTAAAATAATAATAGATATAAAGAACAAATCTGATCCAACCTAAATATTAATGGTTTCTCTGAGTAAGAAACCCAACAAATGGTTCAGAAAAGTTTTCAATGATATAATACTAGAAATTTTTCTGAAATTACAGAACTGAATCTGTCCTTTACAGGGAGATATTGTATTCCAGGAAAATATATATATATTCTCAGTAAGAAGAAGAATATGATAAATGGTCCAATGTGCTACATCAATGCAGAAAAGGAAGACATTAACTTATACCAATGGAATTAGAGAAGGAGGGCTTCATGGGAGAGATGTCTTGACAACTAGATTTTTTTTTGGAAAATGATGGTAGGGAAACGTACAGCCAACAGTATGAACAAAAGTAAAGTGGGAAATTATAAAGATTATTTGGAGAAATATCATAAATGAGTGGTTAAAAAGTGACAAACATGGAAGTGGAGCTGAAGAACACAAGTTGCTGGGAAAACTTCACCACTGTGATAAACCTGAATTTCATTTTGTAGACAATAGGAAATTGTTATAATTTTTTAATTAGACTTACACATATCACTTTTGTATTCAAATGCACAATTTCTACCCCTATGTCAAGAAGTTTAAAGAAAAAATATTGTTAATATATCAGACTGATTTCATCCTTCTCGCCAAAACTGGAAAAGCTTATTCTACAGCTTTTTAACCTGGTTTGGCAATGTCCAAAGACATTGCTGGTCACCACATCTAGCAGAGGAGTAATATTGGCACCTACTGGGGAAAGGGCAGGTATGCAGCTATTCATCCTATACTTCAAAAGATAATCTCTCTAAAACAAAAAATTATCAGGTCCATAATGTCAGTATTGTCAAGGTTGAAAAACTGTGGTTTATCATAAAAATCAAAACAAATATTTACTAAATTTCTCTTGTGATGCCCAGTTACAATAACATGCTGACAGGAACAGGCGCCGAATGCAACCTCTTTCTAGTCCTATGACAGAAATGTTTTTCTACCACAGTTCTATCCAAAATTCTATCCTGTCATGCCGTTCGTTATTGACATGCAAAAACACTGACCAAATAAAGTTCTTTTCTATAATTAACTGCTTTTTATATCTTATCCCAATGTACTTCTATACTTCTTTCTACCAATTAATTCTTCCACTGCTGCCTCCTCAACTCTTTTTCTCTGTGCTTTCTAGACTCAGATTCCGTTATAAATAAAAAAAATTCTGCATTTTCTACTTGTTTACTGAGTATTCACATACTTTCCTTTTGCTCTCTGGAATGTCAGAAACATCATAAGGACTAGGAGGAAAGTGGATGTTCATCTTAGTTTTAATTTCTTTTTACACTTTATTAACATCACTCATTTACAAATATTTTTTAGGTTTATGACACTTGGCTACATACTCTCAAGTTCTCATTTATCTGTCATTTATGATCCTCCAGGTTGCATGCCTAAATTCATTAAGGATGCTGAGTCTCTTATCACAGGTACAGATGATGTTCATGAGTATCTCCAAAGTTCATGTGTATAATCTGACCATCATCCTAGTCCCACAGACCTCCTCAATCCAAGTGACTCTCTATCCACTATCTCTTAATGCCCTCTGCAAATGTGTATTATTGATCAAATTATTTGTTTATGCAAACACAAATGTGTAAACTGATCCACCTCTGAACAAAACAACCACAAAAATCAGGATCCTAGTTCTTTACTGCTGCAAGAGCAAGGGCATCTAGGTACTACAGAAACCAACTATTACTAATCTAAGCTGAAATGAAAGCACACTACTGAAAGGAAATGGGATAAGTAGTTGAAATGACCTGGAATACCAGAAAGAGGCTGTGAAAATGACAGGAAAAAGTGAGGCTAGATAGTACAATAGCTGTGATCATACTATTCATTTACTCTGATGAGGACATCACTGCCCACTACTGGCTGCATGCTGAAGTTTAATTCACGAGCACTATCCCCTGAATAGTAGATATGGCAACTGCCATGGCCAGAATGGATTTCCTATTGACTTTTATTCCTTGCTGACTAGTTCCTTATTCAAAATTCAAGGCAAATGCATTTCATGCCACTATGTCATCATGCAAAATTCCCCATGTCTTTCTCCTTCTGTAAAGTTTATTTTTCAAAATCTAGCTCAGTGGTCTCCTATGAAGTCTTATCTGGCCCAACCAACAGAGTTAGTGACTCTTTTTTGTCATTTATGTACATAGTACCTCAATTATAGCATTTAAAATATTTGATTGCATTTACTTACTTTCAAGTATGCATTTCCTATCAAATAACCAATGCCTTGAAAGCAAACACTATATACAGTGTTCGGCACATCATAGGTACAAAAAGAATTTAATACTGGGAAAATCCCATGTTCATGTTTACACTAATATTGACTACTTCCAAGTGGGTTTTATAAAGGATATTCATGTAATTCTTTTTCATGAATGAATGAAGTTCATTTTTGGTCGATAGTTTAAAAAATATTATAATGTAGCCACAGCAGAACTATTTTTCTGTGCAGGCAGAGAGGGCTTGGGCTTGAAGCTACCTACCTCAGATATCATTTCTAGGACCTTTGGATATAGGCCCTAAGGGTTCTAGAAAATTCCCTATTAAATACAAGTGTTGACATAGAGTCAGTGGGTTATTAGATTAATGTAGCACAACAGGGTGTGAAAAGTGGAGTCAGAGAGAAAAAGAAAGATAGGAAAGCTCTGAGGTTTGAGTCCTGCAGAGAGAAGGGAGGTGAATGAGTATACCCAGTAGGGAGATGTAGGTCTAGAAAAAAGTAATAGGTAATGGAAGAATACCTAGATCTAACTTCATCTATGTCACAATTTTCCTAGGTCAAGCCAATCTTGACCAAATGCCAAATTTAGACGTCTACAAAGCAACTCAACCCGATTTCTTTCTTTCTTTTTTTTTTTTTTATTTTATTAAATCATAGCTATGTACATTGGTATGATCATCATGGGGCATCATACACTAGTTTCACAGACCGGTTGACACATTTATAACACACTGGTTAACATAGCCTTCCTGGCAATTTCACAGTTATTGTGTTAGACATTTACATTCTACATTTACTAAGTTTCACATATACCATTGTAAGATGCACCACAAATGTATTCTCACCAATCCCCCTCCTTCTACTACCCACCTCCCCCCTCCCTCCCCTCCCTTTCCCCCTTTCTTGAATCTTTAAAACAGGAATACATTTACATTTTGAATATCAATAGATATACCGATTTCCATTTTTCAGGTTGCTTTTAAAATAAAACAGAATAATTCTAAGAAATGTTTATAGGTTGGACTAAAAATAAAACAAACAAAAAAAGAATATTTTGTAACTAGTATGAAAACGAAAATACAGTAAGAATAAGAAATTGAGATTTCAAACAATGCCTAAAATAACCTTGTGATTGTAGGGGTATAGTTTTGAAAAGAAATTGTGCATTAAGTGGTGTTGAGGTTAAACTCTCAGTCAGTACTTTACATGCTGCGTAGTAACTTAGAAGGATAAGGAGGAAAAAAAAAACACAATGAGAGTTTTAAAAATATTAAATATCTTTCTTTCTTTGTAATTCAATTTGCTCGTATAATAAAGGAAAGCTTCCCCTGCTCTCTACCCTCACCACTAAAGGAAGACTTTATTTATTTATTTATTTATTTTTATTAAATCATAGCTGTGTACATTAATGCAATCATGGGGCACCATACACTAGTTTTATATAAAATTTGACATATTTTCATTACACTGGTTAACCTAGCCTTCTTGGCATTTTCTTAGTTATTGTGTTAAGACATTTATATTCTACATTTAGTAAGTTTCACTTGTACCCTTGTAAGAGGCACCGTAGGTGTGGTCCCACCAATTATCCTCCCTCCACACATCCTCCCCCATCTTCTCCTCTCCTTTTCCCCTTTCCCCATATTCTTAGGTTATAATTGGGTTATACCTTTCATATGAAAGCTATACATTAGTTTCATAGTAGGGCTGAGTACTTTGGATACTTTTGCTTCCATTCTTGAGATACTTTGTTAAGAAGAATATGTTCCAGCTCCATCCATGTAAACATGAAAGAGGTGAAGTCTCCATCTTTCTTTAAGGCTGCATAATATTACCACAATTTATCAATCCATTCGTGAGTTGATGGGCACTTAGATTTCTTCCATGACTTAGCAATTATGAATTGGGCGGCAATAAACATTCTGGTACAAATATCTTTGTTATAATGTGATTTTTGGTCTTCCGGGTATATACCTAGTAAAGGAATTATAGTATTGAATGGCAGATCTATTTTTAGAACTCTAAGTGTTCTCCAAACATCTTTCCAAAAGGAACGTATTAGTTTGCATTCCCACCAGCAGTGTAGAAGTGTTCCCTTTTCCCACATCCACACCAACATCTCTGGTTTTGGGATTTTGTGATATGGGCTAATCTTACTGGAGTTAGATTATATCTCAAAGTAGTTTCGATTTGCATTTCCTTGATGATTAAGGATGATGAGCATTTTTTCATATGTCTTTAGGCCGTGTGCCTGTCTTCTTCAGAGAAGTTTCTCTTTAAGTCTCTTGCCCAGCCTCAGATGGGATCACTTGTTGTTTTCTTGCTAATATCTTTGAGTTCTCTGTGGATTCTGGTTATTAAACCTTTGTCAGAGACATAATCTGCAAATATCTTCTCCCATTCTGAGGGCTGTCTGCTTGCTTTACTTACTGTGTTCTTGGCTGTGCTGAAGATTTTTAGTTTGATCAGGTCCCTGTAGTGTATTTTTGATGCTGTTTCAATTGCCTGGGGGGTCTTCCTCATAAAATATTTGCCCAGGCTGATTTCTTCAAAAATTGTCCCTGTTCTAGTTTTTTTACAGTTTCATCTCTTAAATTTAAATCTCTAATCCAGTGATAGTCTGTCCTCATTAATGGTGAAAGGTGTGGGTCTAGTTTCAGTCTTCCATGGGTCTCCAGCCAGTTCACCCAGAACCATTTGTTAAATAGGGAATCTTTTCACCACTGAATGTTTTTAATTGGCTTGTCGAAGATCAAATAATGGTAAGTAGCTGGGTTCATCTCTTGGTTCTCTATTCTGTTCCAGACATCTACTTCTCTGTTTTTGTGCCAATACCATGCTGCTTTGATAACTATCGATTTATAGTATAGTCTGAGGTCTGTAGGCGTGATTCCTTCTGCTTTGTTTTAATTTCTGAATAATGTCTTGGCTATTCGAGGTTTTTTCTCATTCCATATAAAACAAAGTATTTTTTTGAGATCTTTAAAGTATGACAGTGAAGATTTAATAGGGATTGCATTAAAATTGTATATTGCTTTGGGTAGTATTTACATTTTAACAATGTTGATTCTTCCCAGCCATGAGCATGGTATGTTTTTCCATTTGTTAACATCTTCAGCTATTTCTATTCTTAGAGTTTCATAGTTCTCTTTATAGAGATCTTTCACGTCCTTTATTAAATAAACTCCCAAAATATTTCATCTTCTTTGGCACTACTGTGAACGGAATAGAGTCCTTGACTTTTTTTTCAGCTTGACTATTGTTGGCATTTATAAAGGCTACAGATTTACGAAAGTTGATTTTGTAACCTGAGATGCTGCTGTATTCCTTGATCACTTCTAAGAGTTTTGTACTAGAACTCTGGTGTTTTCCAGATATATAATCATATCATCTGTGAAGAATCAAAGTTTGATCTCTTCTGGCCCTATATGGATACCCTTGATTGCCTTTTCTTCCCTGATTGTGATGGCTTAAACTTCCATTACAATGTTAAAGAACAATGGAGACGATGGGCAACCTTGCCTGGTTCCTGATCTCAGTGGAAATGATTTCAATTTAACTCCATTCAATACAATATTGGCTGTGGGTTTGCTGTAGATGGTCTCTATCAGTTTAAGAAATGTCCCTTCTATACCAATTTTCTTAAGTGTTCTGACCATGAAGGGATGCCGGATATTATCAAAAGCTTATTCTGTATCAATTGAGAGAATTACATGGTCTTTGTTTTTTAATTTATGTGCTGAATTATATTTATAGATTTACTTATATTAAACCAGCCTTGAGACCCTGGGATAAAACCCACTTGGTCATGGTGTATATAATTTGTTTGATGTGTTGCTGGATTCTGTTTGTTAGGATCCTGTTGAATATTTTTACATCAATATTCCTTAGTGATATTGGCCTATAATTTTCTTTTCTTGTTGGGTCTTTTCCTGGTTTGGGCATCAAGGTGATGTTTGCTTCATAGAATGTGTTGGGTAGTATTCCTTCTTTTTCTATATTTTGGAAATATAAAAAATATTTTCTATATTTTTGAGTAATATAGGTACTAGTTCCCCCTTAAAAGTTTGGTAGAATTCTGGCATGAAGTCATCTGGTACAGGGCTTTTCTTTTTAGGAAGATTTTGTATAGTTGATGCTATTTCGGAACTTGATATAAGCCTGTTCAACATTTCCACTTGATTCTGGCTATGTCTTGGAAGGTGGCATGCTTCCAAGTATTCGTCAGTTTCCTTAGGATTTTCCTATTTCTGAGAATAAAGTTTCTTGTAATATTCTTAAAGGATTTTTTTAATTTTTGAAGAGTCTGCTCTTATTTCATCTTTGTCATTTCTGATTGATGAAATTAGAGATATTACTCTTTTTTTCCTGGTTAGGTTAGCCAAAGGTTTATCTATTTTATTAACCTTTTCAAAAAACCAACTTTTTGATTTATTGATCTTCTGTATAATCCTTGTTTTCAATTTCATTTAATTCAGCTCTAATTTTGGTTATTTCTTTTCTTCTACTGGGTTTGGGATTGGTATGTTCTTCCTTTTCCAGTTGCTTGAGATGTCCCATTAAGTTGTTAACTTCCTCTCTTTTCATTTTCTTTAGGAAGACTTGCAGTGCTATAAATTTCCCTCTTAGGACTGTCTTTGCAGTATCCCAGAGATTCTGATAATTCATGTCTTCATTGTCGTTTTGTTCCAAAAATTTGGTAATTTCCTTCTTAATCTTATCTATGACCCAGCTATCATTCCATTAAGGTTATTTAGCTTCCATGTTTTTGTATGAGTAGGCAGATTCCTGTTGTTACTGAGTTCAACTTTTATTCCATGGTTGTCTGAGAAGATGCAAGGAATAATTTCTATTCCGTTAAATTTACTGAGATTAGACTTGTGACCTAAGATGTGATCAATTTTGGAGTATGTTCCATGGGCTGATCAGAAAGAATGTGTATTCAGTTTTGTTGGGATGAAATGTTCTGTAGATGTCTGTTAAATTTAAATGTTGAATGGTTACGTTTAAATGTAAAATTTCTTTGCTCAGCTTCTTTTTGGACCATCTATCCAACACTGCCAAAGGAATGTTAAAATTTCTGACTGTTATGGAGTTTGAGGAAATCAAGTTGCTCGTGTCTGTTAGAGTTTCTCTTATAAATTGAGGTGCATTCTCGTTGGGTGCATAAATATTAATAATTGAAATCTCATCATATTGAGTATTACCCTTAACATATATGAATTGATCATTCTTATCCTTCCTTTCTTTTGTTTATTTAAAGCCTATTGTATCCGAAAATGGAATTGCAACACCTGCTTTTTTCTGATTTCCATTTGCCTGAAATATAGACAACCATCCCTTTACCCTGAGTCTATATTTATTTTTTAAGGTATGATGAGATTCTTATATGTAGCAAATATATGGCCTCAGTTTTTTTACATAGTCAGCCAACCCATGCCTCTTTAGAGGACAATTTAAGCCATTCACATTAATGTAGAATATTGATAAGCCTGGTAGAATTTTGGGTATCAAGTTTTTCGAACATCTAGTTGTCATTTTTAATCCTTTCACCACTGTTGAAGTTGGGGTTTGATCAAAAGTTTCTGAGTGAGTTATTTTTGTGGTGGAGAATTGCGCTGGTCATTATGGAGGATAAGTCTGAGAATATCATAGAGAGCTGGTTTACTTATGGCAAATTTCTTTAACATGTGAATGTCATTAAGGTATTTAATTTCTCCATCATAAATGAAACTCAGTTTAGCTGGATACAGGATCTTCGGTTGAAAGTTACTTTAATGACCACCCTCTTCTAGCTTGAAAGGTTTCAGCAGAAAGATCTGTAGTCATTCTAATATTCTTCCCTTTGTAGGTTATGGTTTTCTTATGTCTGGCTACTTTTAGAATTTCCTCCTTCATATAAACTTTAGTGAAGTTAATTATGATATGCCTGGGGGATGTCTTATTTGGGTCATGCTGGGGTTCTGAAACTGATATCTGAATTTCAGAATCTCTTGGAATGTCTGAAATTTTTTCTTTCATAATTTTATGAAGAAGAGCCTCTGAGCCTTGCGAAGCCACTTCATCACCTTCAGGGATTCCTATGATGTGAATATTAGTTTTCTTTGAATGATCCCAGAACTCTGTGAGAGAATGATCTCTTTTTGCTCTCCATTTCTCTTCCTCTTTGCGAGTTTGGGAGCATTTAAAAGCTTTGTCTTCAATGTCATAAATCCTTTCTTCTGCTTCCTCCATTCTGTACTGAGACATTCTACTGTATTTTTCAGATCTTTAAGGGTTGCAAATTCTTGTCTCAATGTGTCAAAATCTTTAGTGATTTTGGCTTTAATTCATTGAATTCTTGAGACAAGTTTTTAAATGCTCCTGGAATTTCTAATTACAACTTTTCCTCTATTCTATTAATCTTGTTTGCGATCCAAATTATGAATTTGATTTCTGACATCTCCATCATCTGTTTATGAATGGGATCTTCAGTTGTGTCCTCCATATCTTTCCTTGTGGGGGTTGATCTACTCTGGTTATTCATGTTACCAGAGTTTTTCCACTGATTCTGCCCCATGATTATTTCATACTGTTTGACTAGGTGAGCAGATAAAGAGAAGTTG
The DNA here is from genome assembly GCA_963574355.1 of Loris lydekkerianus. Classification (NCBI taxonomy): domain Eukaryota; kingdom Metazoa; phylum Chordata; class Mammalia; order Primates; family Lorisidae; genus Loris; species Loris lydekkerianus. The sequence goes on from CAUYPK010045278.1 coordinate 9,404, forward strand.
GCTTGGGGGCTCCAGGAGTAGTGCTTGACCAGCTCTTTTCCAAAAAGCTACGACTGGTGTCTTTATCTTTTTCCCTGGAGCTTTGCTAAGGACCTTTATAGTGCAATGGCCTGAGAAACTGGGGACCTGCTTGGTGTGGTGGGGCTAAGTGTCTCTGTCTTGTTTTCAGCTGGTCTCTGTCCTACCCTAGTGAATCAGTTACTCTGGGTTGAAGCCTCAGCTGTGTAGAAATATCAGCAATTAAGTCACACACACACACATGCCAGGCAACAATTGGAAAAGGAAAATCAAACCTTCTCACAACCACACACCCAGGGTGCCACTTGCACAGTCCTCAGGTGATTGGCCCAGTTCAAGAGGTCCAAATCAATTGTCTCAGTCAGCACCTGTCTCAGAAGAGAGAGTTCAAAAAGTCTCTGAGAACTAGATCACAGGGGTCTGCTGGCAACTCAAGTATGACTTCTCTGGCACTCCATGAGGTCAGGAGGACTCACCCTGCAAATAGATTAGGCTGGGAAGGTTGATGCCTCCTTCCCCACCTTGCACCTCTGTCATACCCAGTCACTGATAATCCCACAAGGCTATGACCCAGTTCCCTCCAATAAGCAGATACTCCAGGGGTTTGTGCCTGAATCACAGGGAGATCTATGTCTCCTCAGCCAGGCCACTACTCTCTGCCACTATCCAACAGGGGGAGGTGAGGCCTGACAACCTCAGGTGCTTAATGGAGGCTGGGGCGGTTCACTCAGTTCCAGCCCCACCCCTGATTTATGTTGCTGACAGGACAAAACAACTTCGCAGAATTTGTTTCTGTCCTGGTTATATTCCTCTGCAGATCAGACACTGTTTGAATTCACAGAAAGTGTGACTCAGGCCCAGTCTGTGTCATTGCCTGGTCTCGGCTACAGTTTCTGTTGGGGCGGCCAGTTAAATTCTCACTCAGCTGTCAGTTCCAGCCTCTGCCTATCCTCCTTTGTCTCAGCTATGATCCCCTGAGGACCAGGTGCATCTTAGGCTCAGTAAAGTGGTCCTCTGGGTCAGCCCTACCCTGAGAGTTTGCAGACTCTGCACATGCATGTATTCTAGTCCCTGCACTCCGCCCAGGCTGGTACCGCCTCAGGCAAACCCTTTACTCATGGGGCCTGCATTTCTGTCCCAGATCTGTTCCACCAGTGGCTGCCACCAGAAGATGCCCAGCCTCCTCTGGTTGGCCAGAGAGACAGGGGGTGTGACTCCAGAATATCCAGAGGTATGAGCCCTATTGTTGCTGCTATGGCTGCTGCTCTGTGCCTGGGGCACCTCCTCAGCTGACCATCCTATCCTCCCCTTACTCCCCTGCTGCAGAATCAGCACTGACCAGCAGCAGTCCATGCCCTGTCCACATCTCTCAAGAAAATACCCAGAAATCTAGACTCCTGGGGGACAGGCTTCCAGACCTCAGAGTGAGAGTGGAGGGGAGTACTTGGAGTTCAGAATAGCAGGTAGAGAATATATACAGTTTTATGCCTGGCAGGAGAGTGCCATGGCACCGTAGTAGGGGAAAGAGGTTCGGTTTTTAGAGAGTTTCTCACATGAGATAAAATGGGAGGACTTTTGAACTCTGCTCACTTATTTGTATGGAGTACTGTGAGCCATTCTCATGGGGGAGGGGACTCCTTTCCACTTGGAGATGGATTTTATATCTTTTGTTTGTTTCCTTGGGGTCACAGCTCACCTCAGCAGGGTTGATGTGCATTCTTCAACCTTCTCTCTTGGCTCAGCTCTAATCCACCAGGTTATTTGCTAAATTTCTGTCCATTTACTATCCTTCTGGATGGGAGCCTCTGTGGAAAGGGGGCTCCTGTCAGCTATCTTGCCTCCACCCATCATCAAGGTTCTTAATGGCCTAAAGAAGACTTTAAATCTTAATTACTTATTTTTTTAATCCACTATGAGTACCTAAATTACATATAGGATTATCAAGCTATAACCTTTCTAGTCCACCCCCTAATTCGACGGTCAGCACACTTACATGCAGACTATCATTACTTGTCTGGTCATGGTGGCTCCTGCCCATAATCCTATTGCTCTGGGAAGCCAAGGAGGGGGTCCAATGGGGCCTGGGGCTGGGGGGAGGTGATGGATAGCTTGAGATCATAAGGTTAAGACCAGCCTGAGCAAAGGGGAGACTCCATCTCTACTAAAATGAGAAAAAATATCCAGGTGTTGTGGTAGGCACCTGTAGAGCTTTAAAAATATTTTGTCTGGGCATACTTTTACTAATATTTAAATAAATATATTTTTCATTTATATAATAATGACAAAAAAGGTAGAATTTTTATAGAAATTAACATATAATGGGGGAAATAAGTCTTGTTTTTCTGGGGGGGGGAGGTTGGAGGTTGTTTTTTAAACAGTCGCTCTGTCACCCACATTCATGAACCGTGGTGTCATTATAGCTCACCTCAACCTCAAATGCCTAGACTCAAGTGATCCTCTTGCCTCAAAGCCAGGACTAAAGACATGTCTCCACAACTAGCTAATCTTTCTATATTTTATAGACACAAGGTCTCTCTCTTGCTCTGGTTGGTCTCCAACTTTTGGCTTCAAGCAATCCTCTCTCCTTCACCCCACAGAGTGCTAAGATTTCAGGCATAAGTCACCAACTGGTTTATACATTTGTAATGATTACACACAAAGGCTCAGCGCCTGTGGCTCAAGCGGCTGAGGCACCAGCCATATACACCTGAGCTGGAAGGTCTGAATCCAGCCCAGGCCCGCCAAACAACAATTACAGACACAACCCAGAAATAGCCAGGTGTTGTGGTGGGCACCTGTAGTCCCAGCAACTTGGGAGGCAGAGGCAGGAAAATTGCTTGAGCCATGGAATTGGAGGTTACCGTGAGCTGTGATGCCATGGCACTCTACCCAGGGTGACAGCTTGAGGTTCTGTCTCAAACACACATACACACACACACACACACAAAAAAAAAAAAAAAAAAAAAAAAAAAAAAATTGTAATATATGGAAATTATATGGCAATTAAATTTCATTGTCTATATAGAAACTTTCACCCCCAAATTTTGAGTATTGGCTATGGCTGTTTACACTACAACAACAGATTTCAGACTGTATTGCCTACCAGGACTAAAATACTGGATTTACTATCTGGTCTTTTACAGATAAAGTTTATGGACTCCTGACTTAAGAAATGAATTTAAAAAATAATTCCTGAAGTCATTTCTCTACATTCACACACACACACACACACACACACAATGTCATTCTAACTCCTCAAATTCAGATTTTTTAAAAATGTATTTATAGAGCTCCTAAACACTTATTTCATGAATTATATGGGCTTGAATCATTCTTTGTTTTAGGCAAGTTTAATTTGGCTGCAAGCTTAAGCAAGAGGGAATTGACTATGGATAAAACTAGAACTCAGGAAAATCCAGAATCACAAAACATCACTGAAAAGCCATCCCAGAGGCTGAAGGTGAAGGGTGTTTCTGACTTTTAGTAGCTCTCACCACTTCAGAGGCAAGAATTCAATAACACGTTTTCTAGTGCTCTGTAGTACTTGACACAATCATACTCTTCCCAAGTGTTTATTTTTCACCTAATACCAGTTGTGTCTTGGGCTTTGTTTTTACTCTGTTGTATTTGAAAACTTGACTTTGGATGTCATCTCATAGAATCACCTTAGTCTGAGCCTGGTTTTCATGACCTGTAAAGTGTAGCAACTCTGATTAGCTGATTTAATTCTTGAGGCATTTATTAACCTAAATAACTCAAAAATGTACCTGCTTAGCTTTGCATAGCAATTATTCTAGCTAATGGGGTTCTGGGCTTCTGAGAAATCTATGGTTTGGCTTCTCTAAGATCAAGAATTCCCTCCATTCAACCATCCATGACTCAGAAGATTCAGCCTGATAGTAAGTAATGCTGCATCAGGGCCTAGAACAAACATGTTTTCTTTAGAAGAAACTGTTTGGGTACCATGCCCCAAAATGTTCTCTACCTGTTTTCATACATTGTACTCTTCTCTACAGCTAGATTTTAAATCCCTTTAGGGAAAAAAAATCCCTTCTGTTTTTATATTCATTGTTGTACTTAACAGAACTTACTTGAAGATACTCAAAAATCATTAGTGGTATAAATTATCAATTCTACCAACACATATAACAAATAAACCAACATCCTTTGAATTATTCAAGGCCAAGAATATGAAAAACAAGTACAAAATGTCTTTAGGTATTTTAAAGCAAAATATGAATTGTCTGTGTGAGTGTGTGTGCGTGTGTGTTTCCTGAAAAGCTAAGTATTAGAGTCACCATTCTACTTTATCTCAATTACAGAGAATTTGATTTAAATATTTTATATTCTACCCTAAAAATTTATTAATATAGGGTGTAATCCCAGAAAAAAAAACAGGATCCTAGATAAAAATTAAATATAAAGTCAGAGGAATACTTTGCATATTAATGATTGATTTTTATCTCTCACACGCAATAATGAGACAAGATAAGAAACTGCCTACTTGGGCTTACTCATAGATGTCTCCAAGGTGAGAATTCTTTATCTTTGGTGGCCCTTGAAAATCAAAGCTTTTAATATTAGTGAATTTTTGCAAAATGCAGTAATACTTCGTAGTGCCACTTGATAAAGAATCACTAAATAATGCATTTTTTTGTTATTCTTTTACAAAATTTGTAACAAATACAATCCAGAATTTGTATTTGTTCCAGATAAGGAGAAGAGTTTTATGTTTAAAACATTGAGGTAAACATTTCGGGTACCTTTTCCACCAGCCAGGATTAAATCTGTTTTTCAGGTTAAAAAGAAAATAATAGATTTATTTTCTCTGATAGTTCATCCTTCTAAAGAACATAATTAACAAAATGAGCCCCTTCAAGACTTTATTTTTATAGTCTGCTATTAAAAATCAAGACAGTGGTAGCAAGAGCATAATGAAAAATTAATCTAAATTCAGCTTTTTTCAAAAACATTACATATATACTCAGCAAAGAAATAAAGTTAAATATGTAAACACCTGTATATATGATGATAAATTTTTAATTTAAAAGGTAAGCAGAATAATAATAAGTGGTCACACACATGTTATATTAATACTTTGAAAATAGAGAACACAGTCCTCCATATTACACACATAAATAATAAAAATGGATCTTCTTTTAACAGAGCTCTAAAATGTGTGACAATACTGATTATATATCTATTCCATAATATCACTTAAATGTATCCATCTCCCTCTGACATATGAATAACACAATATAGCATTATTCTTCCTAAGAGAAACTGACTATATGAAAGTTCAACATGTGGAGAAATAATAACATGCCTACAAAAGTAAAGGAGAAGCTCTTATGATATGACATTAAATTCTAGATCTAAAGTTGTTCTGGGAATAGTTATTTACACTGCTGGTAAATTTCATATTAGACGTCCTAGTCTATTGAGTACTTTCCTCCTATTCCCATCATAAAAAAAATCACATAAAACAAACACTTCTCTAAATACAAAAATCCTGTCCCAGACTTCTAATATCTCTGTGTTTAAAGTCCTCACAAACTGCCTCTATCTGTAATGAAATATCTATATATTTTCATAGTTATCTAATAATTTATACCATTGTTCTTCTGCCTTTATGTTTTTGTAAATTTTATAAGAAAGATTTTAAAACTAATTTGTTTCATAAGAAAAGCTGATGTTGTCTGGAAGGCTTAGATGTGGAAAATCTGTGTAAGTGGTTCATAAAATATTATTTCATTAAATGCAACCTATTTTCACACTGAGTTGGACTTAAATGATTTAAATCTATCCATTTTCTATTCATCATATATTTATCTTAATGTTAACATAATGTACTATGAAAGAATGTGTGCTATGTTAATAGCCAACCAAATTCTGTCCTTCTTGTATAAGTTTGGTCTTGTGGTTAACTATCTTCTATTCCCATTTCCCTTTTAAATGTAACTACTTATAGAAAAAGCCCAATATCAACATAGTTCACCAGTTACAGGAAACTTGTCTTAATCCTCTCTACATATATGTCAGTAGAGAATTCAACAGCTATATAAAATATACAAAATATTCTATTAACATGTGTATTTACATATTCTTCATATATTTGAATAATTTCATTTAGTATTATAAAATGCCATTGTTAGAAATTCCTCCCTTCTTCATGTCCTTGTCCTCAAAAGTATTTGAAACAATTATAATATGTGATAATTTATATGGTTAGTAATTTCTATTAAAAAAAGAGACTCTCAAGTCACTTAGAAAGAAAAAAATAGTACAAGTAAATTGTATATAAGCAGGAAATGTGACAATATTGAACTTGGTAAATTTTTTGTAATGTCACATCTTTGTGCCTGGAATAAAGACAATATGTTTATCAGCTGACCTGATAGTTGATTTCCCCTGCCTTCCACTGAAGTAGCAAGTAGAAGAAATAGCCACTGGGTCCTTTTTCCCCCAATGTAGATTCTTATTCACCCTGTGCCAATAGGTGTGCAATAAATATATATTTTTTTCAAATAGTAACAACTTACATCCTTTCAAGTTGCACAAATTTGTGGTAAAGTAGAATAAAATATGATCTACCATGTTGTTTTTGCTTTTGCCTTTAGCATTAAAGTAACAGTTGTCTGCTTTTAGGAAGGTCAAATATTAAGAAATTACATAAGCGAGAGATGAGAAAAATTTAAATTTTAACCCAGACTTACACTAAAATGTAACTGAATGAACTGCTTCTGGCTAACCATTTTGTTTAACATATTATTTAATATAACACAGAGGGAGTTTCTAAGCTGTGTTAATGCTAATGCACATATTATAGCACTATCAACCATAGAATTTTTATTTTATTTTATTTTTTTATTTTTTATTATTAAATCATAGCTGCATACATTAATATGATCATGGGGCATCATACACTAGCTTCATAGACCATTTGACACATTTTCATCCCACTAGTCAACATAGCCTTCCTGGCATTAGCCATAGAATTTTTAAATTTTTGAATTATATGTCAATGTCTAAACAAAAATGTTGCATACAAACTTCATTTTTTTTAGGTGCAAGGGACTAGAGGAGAGTGTTAAAAATCA
>CAUYPK010045280.1:0-58560 GCA_963574355.1 Loris lydekkerianus
AAACTGCCTCTACCTAGATACAGCCAATGTGGTACCATGCCACTGGCCCGACCCTGTCACTCACCTCTTCCCCCTCCTTCTTTCCCTGCCCCTTCTCCACAATAAAAAAATAAATAAATTCAAAAAAAAAAAAAAAAAAAAAAGGTAATTAAGTGAAAGGGAAAAAAAAAAAAAAAATGCAGCTCCTTGAATAGACCACAGGGGTCGCTGTAGAGACGAGGCGGGCTCCACCCTCCCTACCCCTTCCTTCTGGGAGGTCAAGCAGTCCCTACCTGGGCCTCAAGTTAGCAAAGTCAAAGCCCTGCCTTTACTGGGGGGGTGGGGAGTTCTCCTCAGGAGAGGCATAAAGCAGGCTGGCTTCACTTGCCAACAAAGATTACTGAACTGCTTCAGTGACAAACAGTATAGTTCTTTGAGAATTTTTTCTACGCCTTGAAAAGTAAAAGAAAAAAAAGGAAATCCTGAAGGACAAGCATGTGGCCTAACTTAAATGTAACCACAATTAAGCACTAGAGTTAGAATGAGCAATGATGCAATAAATAGGGGACAATTAAAAGTTTGGTCTGTTGTGTATTAATAACTCAAATCTTTCTGGAAGTTCAAGTCTGTCTTTGATCAATCTCTATCTCTTTCTGTCTGTCTCCCTCATATACCCACATACAAACACATACAGAGGATTCTTAAAAAAATAAAATAAAGCAAAAATACTTCTATGTTCCAGCAATTGCTAATATTTTCCTCCATTGGGCAACTGGCCAATAGACTGACAATCTGTATACAGAAAGATATAGTCATGAACTGAATGCTAAGTCACATTCCCTCAAACCATAGTGTCACTGACATTCCCTTTACATTCCACAATTTCATTTGGAAAAATACAGAAGAAATAAAAAAGAAGATTGCTTGGTATTAAATATTTAACATTCCTGTGAAACAGTTACAAAGGAAACTTCATTGTGATCTTTTGGACTGTATATTTTAGTTTACCTGATTCAATATGGCAGAACAAACCACATGATTATTTACTTTCTTCAGTTGCCTAGCTTGGACATGCCAGTGTTTATTAACAGAACTGCTTATTTTCACTGCAAGAAAAACCCAAGATAATTTCTCCTTCTTTATCTCTTCTAAGATCATACTGCTGCTGATTGAAGCTACTAATAGATGGGTCAACCCCATTACTCAAGCTAAATAAATGGAAAGTTTTGATGTATCTGGAAGTTTTAATCACAATAGTGAAGTATACACCATATAAAATGGCCTAATCCATACACTATTTAATTAACTTTCTAATTATCTTCCTATTCAGTGCTCCCATTTTAATATCCTTTGATCATACAGATACTTTATTTTTGTTATTACTTTTGAAATAATATTAGTAACAGAATTCAGTAACACAAAATAAATGCCAGGGCTACCAGGGCTTCTCAACATTGGCTTTACTAATATTTTGGTCTGAATGATTCTTTGATGGGGGAGGGGGAGGTCTGTCCTATGCATTCTAGAATGGCTTCTGCCCACTGAATGACAGGGTCACCCTTCCACCCCCAGTCTTGACAATGAAAAATGTCTCCAGACTCTGCCAAATGTTCCAGTGGGCATAAAGGGAGAGGAAAGGTGTACGAAATCCCCAAGGTTAGAACTGCAACAGGGGCTGATTGTTACAATGTAAAAAGGGGAGGAAAGAAAAACAAAAAAAAGGAAACTTCTTGTCTCTTCCTTTTTTGATCAAAGCCACAACAGATTTTGCATAACAATTGTCTGGATTTTGTAATGAAATCATTCTTTCTAAATTTCTAAAACCTATGCAATGTCTTTTGAATAGATATGCCTTGAACTTCAAGTGGACTGTCAAACTACTAGAAATCCACTAATTCCCCGTGGGCAAACTATTCGTAAACCTTAGCATAACTCCACTTTGAGCCTTAAACTAACAGCATGTGAAAAGATCAATATGAATAAATTCAAAACTAATCAGCCCCCTTCTTTAAATGTTGACACAGTATTATTTACATCCCATAAATACATTCTTGACTAAAATTCATCCTAGGAGATTGGCACCAGGCCAGTTCTATTCATATTTACTGTATTTATATAGTAGTACACTTGGCCAAGGATAATATTTAAGACAAAATATGCCTGAGGTCATATACAATATCTCTTATATTTTTACTTTTAAATCTCCAAATTGCTAAAAATATTTAGTTTGAACTTTATAAAATGTCCCACAAAGGGCTATCAGCAATCCGTAATGATATATAGCTCATTGAGTATAATTAGAGCATATTTGTAATACTTGAGCTAAAGTCACTCCCCGAACACTAATAAGTTGGTGGTAAAAAATGAACCAGTGATCTTTCCCATGCCTTCATCCCTGGGGCTTATGACCCTTGCCGGATTCACTGCAAGAAATGACAGGCATACTCTCTCAGTGACAGCAAGTTAAAAGTTAAGCAGAAAAGTCCTAAAGAGGGAAAGTTGGTACATAAGCCAATGCTGTACTTTCAATTTGCTCTTAAAAAATATAGGTTTTTTCATTTTCTTCCTTTTTTTTTGGAAGGGTTCACTATGTTCCAGTATAACTAGAAAGTGCTAGAAAATCAGTTAACCTACTTTCTATAAAATTATCCACATTCCCTGCACAGTAGTATTGAACCTGCTATTAATAGGGCTTTCTGCTCCTCAACTTCCATACAGCTTTTTAAAGCCTGAATTCTTTGTATGAAAACTGGTAGTGTACATTTTATTCTGAACCTACCGGAAATTTTAATTTATTTGGCAGTAAAGGGAGAAATGGGGAGGAGAATGCACACGATGATCTTAGCTGTCATACTCTGAAATCCTCCTTATAATCTAGGAATTTGTCTAATTTGTTGATGACCGTGATCCTGGGTTGAACCATCTCACCTTTCAAACTAAAGTGTGCTTGAGAGAACAAGGAATTAATTCCCCCTTGGGTTACTTGTTCACTCCATAACCATACAGTAATAAGATGAGATCTCCTCTCAGCCTTACCAAAGTGCTGGTGGTTTATTAGAGCTTCCACATGTAAACACTGAGGGATGAGCTATTTCAGTTTCTACATAACATTGCCTGTCTGCCCAAATACCAGCAGGACTGATGCACGTGCTAGAGAAAGCAAACTGACTCAACTCCTTGCTCCAACTCAATGGTTTTGGACTAATTACAATGAACTTTCTCTCCTAATATCTCCTTGGCTCCACCCCAGATAAAAAGCTTTACTTCCCCCAGGGGCATAACTAGGGTGGAGTATATTTATTACCACTGTTGTGGATAGTGCCATAATTACAATAATAAAATTGTACTGCTTGCCAGAATTCCCTGCATCTCTTCTGCCATTGAACAAGAGCAGAATTTGCAGCAAAATAAAGGTCACCAGAAAGACTGGGGTTAGATGCTTGGACAGACGTTCCGAGACCATTAAGTACAAGACATGGCAAGTCACAGGGCTAGGACTTGTCAAACTAAAAATAAATATTAAAAAAGAAAAGCACCACCCTGCAATTAGAATCTCTAGGATAAAATTACCAAGATGGCTGTATTATCTATGTAGGCAAGACACAGCGACTCCGCAAAGGCAGCCAGCAAGTATATAGGGCACAGAAAGGGGAGGAGAGAAATGAACAACCAATGAAAAGTTTACAACTTGGGATTTGGAATACACAAATGTTGAAGCTTTTTTTTTTTTTTTTTTTTTTTCCACTTTTTCTTCTTCCTGGTATTTAACCCTCTCAGGTATCACTAGTTACTACCCCTTCTCTTTTCTTTTTTTGATTGTTTATTTTGTTTTGTGCTAAGAACCCTGAAATAATTCTACACTCACTGTCCCCTTCCCTTTCCCCAAAAGAGCTCCATAATAAATCATTTCACTCCCATTGCTACCGTATGCCAGCTGGTTTTAGGACACTCTTCTCAGAGGAAGCCAGAAGCCAGTCCAAAAAAAAAAAAAAATCCGGCTGTCTTCTAGTCTATCTGAGTTTTAGGAATGCAGGGAAGTAAGTACAGAAAGCCCATGAGAAGGCAGGAGCTCAAGGTTAAAAAAAAAATCAATAAACCCCGAAGAAAAATGTTATGCTACACCGGAGATTTTAAGAAGGCAGGTTTGGGTGAATTCTGAAAAATATCGTCAACTTAACCCCTTTTCAACGCCGTCAGAAACGAAGTTGCCCTTTCTATCACTCCAGGTGAAGTCAAAAAGGGACGTGGTTTCAAGATTTTGTACTGGGTCAATACAGACCCTAGGGATGGCAGCAGATGCGTCAAGGATGGAGGGTTTCAAGATAGGTTTCCTGAGGGGTCTCCCGATCGGGTTTTATCTCAGCGATGCTGACATTTTTTAGGGTAGTTAGAGACAATAGGAAAGGCTTGGGCAACCAGCTGATAGGTCAGCACGCAAAGGGGGCGCCTTCCGGAGGGCTAGTTTTGAGCCTCTTTTTTTTTTAACCCTTCGTGCACCAGTTGGGCGCGCTCCACGTCCATCGGAGCAAAGGAAACAAACCTACCAAGTTTTCCCAGTTTAACTCTACCCCAGGGAGCGCCTCCAGTTTGACAAGAGGAGGAAGAATTTCAGGGAAGAGAAAAAGAGCATTACGCCTTAGAAAGGGCTTTGGCGTTGGGGAGAAGGGAGAGGTGGTGAAAATAAAGTAGAAAGTTAACGTTTCAAAGCCTGACGGTCTCAAGCACACGAGTGGAAAGGAAGTGGACGGGGCGAAGGGCAGGAGAAGTGGGAAAGAGCAATCGGGAACCGGGAGAGGGAAGGGCGATTCCCGGAGCTGCTCCCGGACAGCGCTACACCTCGGGGGATGGAAGCGAAGAGCAGTACTTACTTTCGGAGGGGAAGAAGGGCGGCATGTCTATTTTGTACACCTCCTTGGCGTAGTACTCCTCGTCGCTCCGCTCGCGCTCACAGGCGGCCGCCCTCCGGCTCGCCTTCTCCTGGAGCAAGTCCCTGGTGCTGTTGTAGATGGAAATCACCTCCGGGGGGACTTCCTCAGGCTCAGGATACTCTTCTGGGGGGCTGGTGAGCTTCAGCTTGCTGAGGATCTGCCCGCGGATCGCCTCGACCCTCTTGCGCATGAACTGCTCCATATCGAGTGTGCTGCAGGTAGACAGGCTGAGCGCGACCGTGACCAGATGCAGGAGCAGAAAAGCGCTCAGCACATAGTAGTGCATTTTTTAAAAAGGTAGAAAAAATTGGGGGATTTTGTTTTTTGGTTTTTTTTTTTTTTTTTACAAAAAAGTAAGAAGAAAACAAAGAAACGAACAATTCTCAAAGTACAGATCAGGGAGAGTTGTTTGTTTGTTTGTTTTTAATGCGAAACTTTTGCAAACAATCGAGAGTCGATGCCCAATTTAAAAAAAAAAAAGTTTCTTGCTTGAATTCCTTTTATTAAAAAAAAAAAAGGCAAGTAGTTCCCAAGGTGAAAATACGAATACGGAATGGGCAGGGGGGACCCTGACTTTGGGGAGTAAGAACAAATTTCTTGGAGCAACCAGATATGGGGGGGAAAAAGAGCTGAGTGGCTATTAAGCAGAAATAAATTGAGGAGGAGGAAATGGAGTTCAGTGTGTCAGTCTCGGTGCGGAGTGGCGGATCTGAACTCGGCTCCTCCGGCCAAAAGGGAAGAGATGAAAAGGTCCCGGGGCTGGCAGCTGGCGAACTGACGGGAGGGGCGCCCGGAGCTCCGCGAGGGGGCCTCCGACGCCGAGCCGGGCTGTAATTTATATATTTAAAGGAGGAGCGGCCCGGCCCTGCCTTCCACCGCGGCGCGCAGAGCAGCAGCAGCAGCAGCTCGGAAGCGGAGAGGCGCACACGTGTGTGTGTGTGTGTGTGTGTGTGAGTGTGTGTGCGTGCGCGAGTGTGCACGCGCTGGGGGCGAGCCCGGCGCGCCGCGGGGAGACGGCTGCGCTTCGCGGGGCGCTGGGCGCTGGGCGCTGGGCGCTCGGGCGGGCGCTGCGGGGCTGCAGAGGCTGCCGAGGCGGCGCGGATCCGGCTCCGGGAGCTGCGCGCTGTGGCCTACGCCCGGGCCGCGCACGCCGCCCCACTCGGTCGCTCCGCGTCGCCGCCGCCGCTCGCTAACGCGTCCAGTCTTCAGCTCCCTCCTCCCGCTCCTCCTTCTCCTCGCGCTCCAAACGCCAGCCCGGCCGATGAGCCTCCGTCGCCGCCGCCGCCGCAGCTTTCACCCCCTGCGGACTACAATGCCAGCCCCTGGGACGCGATGGCTGGGCAGTGTTACTCCTAAGTGGATTGCGAAGGGGGTCTTTTGGACTCCCACCCTCTCCCAGTTCTCTCCCACGTGGGCTTTCTCGCTCAGAGTAGGTAGGCACTTGCTACCCTGAAATAGACGCCTGTCTTTCTCCGTTCGGCAGCCAGGCAGCCAGGCAGCCCGTTTGCTCCTGAATGACTCCCTAGACCGTTATACTAATGTTCCCCATCCCTCTCCTGCCTTTCACTCGCGCTCTTGCTCTCCTCTCTGTCTCTCCTATCTCTGGTCTGCCTCTTGTTGCAAGCTTCTGGAGCTCCGATCAGAGCAAACTTGCTGCCAGCAGATAACATCACGATCTTGCCGGGAGGAGAGATTTATACGTTCTCTCTGAACCACGTGTTTGCCTTCAACAAAGTGACGTGCTAGAATTACAGTCAGAAGTCCTCTCTTACTTAGACCACGAGCTCTCCCCAAACCGTTGAGGGGGTGTGGAAATGAGGACGGCTGGAGAGAAGGAAGGAAGGAGGTAGAATGTGTGCCCTGACGACAGTGATTTACGGTATTTACTTTTATATAGTCATTTTGGACAGGTCTGTTGAAGGACAAGCTCTCAAGTCTCCCGTTTTTTACTTACTGTGCCTCACCCACAGTCTCCCAAATTGAAATCTCTTGCTCTGGAATGGGAGTCTTCCCTCTGGGAATACATGCACACACACACACACACACACACACACACACACACGTGTGGGAAGGAGCACCAGTCTCAGGGCCAGGCCAGTCCTGGAGTCATGCCTTCCAACATAGGATTCAGATCCTACCAAGTTTCTGGGAATCCAAAACAGGTTGCCATTCTAGAGCTTATTTTGTAAGTTTGTTGTTTATAGTGGAATCCTCTGTGAACCGCAGGGAAACAGAGACCCAGTTTTACCTAAAAAATAATGTGTATTCGTCTGCTTTACTGTTTAGAATGAATGAATGGTCATGTTTGTGAACTGCTATGAAGCCAGTATGGCTTCCTCCACCTTCTTCGCAGGCGAGACACCATCAACCAACTTCATTCTTTCCACAGCATTTATCCAGAAAGGTGGAATTTTAAGTGTTTGATGTCTACTGTTATACACTACCCATAACTTAACATTTTCTATTTCAACCAAGTCCAAATTAGATGAATACAAGAATGATTCTTATTACTGTTCAATTTGCCCTTTTTCATTTATTTTACCTTTAGTTACTCAAAGTCAACATTTTCATTTCAGCATGAATCTCTAGCCATATTGACTAGACAGATGGTTTAAACCAGAATTTCCCCCAAACTCAAGGCCTTTATATCATTCTCCAGTGCATATGTTCCCTAGTTCAGAAAGTTCTTTGTGAAAAGTCACAAAAAAATTTTCTGTAACTGTTAAGAGTTTACACTTTGGTTGTGTACAGAGCCTTAGTAATTAGTCATTAGTAAATAGAGAGCTAAATAAATAACATTAACTATAGCTAACATATACTACACTTACTAATGTGATAATATAAGTACGTACACATAGGGATTTAATCTTAACCATTACCCTATAAAAGGGTATTACTATCCGTAGTTAGCAGGGGAGGGGACTGAGGGGCAGAAAGTCAAGTACTTTGTTTTGCAGTCAGACACCCATTGTCTATGTCCCTACCTGCTATGTCCTTCTATGAAACAGTGGTCCCAGAATGTGTTCTGACAAACAAGGCTTCTCTGGTAAAATAGGTTTGGAAGATACTGGGTAATTTCCTGCCCTCTTACAGATACATAATTCCCATTATCATGTTAAAGACTGTGAGAATCTCCACAGAAAAGAAAAAATTAATTTTAACTCTTAACCCAGCATTTTCTGAATTCCCTGAACATGGAATTGTTTTGCCCTATTAACATACATTAGAAGGAATTGTTCCAACTCACTTCTGAATAATTCTGAAAATTATATATAAATAATCATCAGTAGGCTTCTTTGAGGCGTTTTGAATGAAAGCAACTTGAAAGGGATTAAACAACCAGCTACCATCCCAATAACCAAAGCAAAATATAAATAAGAAGGCCGCTGTCCAGAGAGAGAAATGAGGGAGGGGTGGGGGAAACGAAGAGGAGAGCAGAGAGCGGGGTGGGGTCTTGGTGTGTGTGCCACACCTTTTGGGGGCAAGACACAATTGCAAGAGGGACTTTACCTAACAAATGCATTCAGTGTAACCTGGTTTCTTGTACCCTCAATGAATCCCCAACAATAAAAAATAAATAAATAAAAGAAGGCTGCTGTCATTCTAGTAATTTCAAGGTAAGGCAACCCTTTGAGCTCTGTTGGAGAACTGCAATAATCTATATAAGAAGGACTAGAGGTGAATATTCCTACCCACGGGGCAATTACAGAACATAAAGCAGTAGCAACAAGGTCAGGCTACTGAGTTGCCTTGGAATAAGGCTGGCTACCTAAGTTAGCTATTACCACACTTTGATGTAGGTTCAGCTTCCCCAATAAGCCAGGGAGCTCCTCTCAGTTTGCAAACTACCTTCTTGGTATACACACAGATGCACCTGAGGTTAACAGATTCACAGTAGAATGTGAAGAGACAGCACAAGTCCATCTACATCAGTTCTAAGAAAACAACTTGTGCTGTAAATTCTTCTGGCACTCATTTCCCTTCCCAACATAAACATACACACTTTTGTTCATAATACTGTACTTAGTTTGTTGAACACTTACTGCTTACTTACCAACCCCTTAGATGGGAGACCCCTGACCTATTCTTAAGAGGACACTTTATGGGTAGATTCAGAGGAGGAGCATCTTTTAACCTTTCAAGTGAGTTCTTTGAACATGTAGTAGGTAAGACTGTAAGAGCTGTCTCTCTGGTAACCATAAATGAATCCTTTCTTCTATTAAATAATGTTTTTAAGACCTTCTCATCTCTATATTCAAGAAACATTCACTGAATTTATTATGTGCTAGGAACTCTTTACACTCTTCATAGCAGAAAGGTATTTAAACTATATTCATACACCATCTTGATTACATAAAAGAGATAGGAGGGCCCAGTGGTCAAAAGGGCAGGCTCCAGAATCAAGATCTCTTGGGTTCAAATTCCTGTCACTTTCTTACTTTGTAATCCTAACCAAGTTAATTCTGTGTTAGTTTCTTCATCTATAAATTAGGGATAGTAATACTGTAATAACCACATAAAATTATTGTGAGAATTAAATTACAGCAGGCATAGAAAGCACTTATAATAAAATCTGGCACTTAATGTATGCTCATTAAATGTTATCTACCACTATCTGATCCCATCACTTCTTCATTTCCAGTAAGGAACCTATCATAAAGTACATCTGGTCTCTACTCGTTTTCAAATAGAATTTAAAAACCAGGGAAGATCCCAAGAGGAATTTGCTTTGCTTCTTCTGGTTGGTTTCTGTAAGCATATGTTTATTACTTTAAATATTATGGTATTTTGCCCCCCAGTAATTGCAAGGAAACATACTTTGGGTGTGCAAAACACTGAATGACTAACCAAATTCAGTTAAGCATTCAAGATTAAAGTCTCTTATTATTTAATACCCTCAAATGAATTCTTTGTTTCCAGATTAGAGAGGCAGAGAGCCCCTCTGTTTCAGCCATTCTATACTTGTTAATGGGTCTACTTACTTAAGTAACACAGAATTCCCACAAGAGGCTACACAAAATAAAACTACTCATCCTGGCCCTGGAATTTTGCCCCCATGCATCCCCAGCAAGAGCTTCTGACTTAATAAGTCTTTCCTAACTCTGAGGAAAGAATAACTTCGTTTGTAACAATTTTGAAATCTTCCCTAACAGTTTCAAGTATTAAGAACAGGAGGTGAGTTAAAGAAATACAGGATGTCCCTAAGTTACAAATATCTCACTGACTTACAACTTGCAATTACAAAAAGAAGCTATTACAGGTGAAAGGTAAATGTACCTGTTCCCACTTAACATACAATTTCAACTGAAGAACAAACCTACAGAACCTATCTCGTTCATAACCCAGGGACTGCCTATATATAAAATTACTATAATTGATTATATTTTCTCCAAACAGTAACACTTAGCAAATACAAAATAACCCATTAAATTGAAGTATACCAAAAGCCTTTTAAATTTTTACCTATAAGTTTATCTTTGATACCACAATTCAAGAACAATGTTTAGATCAATTTTGTCTCATGTTCTGTACGTTTCTATAGATAAGCAACTTTATGTGCTTAGAATAATGAAATGTAAAGGACAGTGATTTCCTCATGAAAAGCAATCCCATTATTTCTATTTTCTGTCTACAGGCTAATCTAAAGAAAAATGATGATGAGAAAAGAATGGGCAGAGATGAAAATGGAAAGAGGAGAATATGGGCTTAAAAAGATCAGAGGTGGTAAAAGATAAAGGTATAAATTCAAGACAGAGATTAAGGCCAAGAAAGAGCAGAGAAAATCAGTAGGTCATGAAGAAGAGATAAACTCATGACATTCTAAAAGATACCCTGCAGAAAGATTACCTCACTCTTTGCAATTATGATTAGCTGATGGGTTACTGCTTGTGGCTTCTGGGCCACTCATTTCTCTACCTTTTCAGCTCAGGTGAGATTTCCAAAAAGAGCAAAGTCTTTCCTTGGGAGGCAGTCTCACAGGGTCCTGGGATATGCCATACCTAGGATATACTGAGGTTAGTTGCAGCCTCTGGTTTCTTGCCTCTAGTCAATTTCATCAAGATAGCACTTAGTGGCTGCTAAAAATAAATAGTTGGCAATAGTTGGCATACAGCGTAACAGTATGGATTTTTTTTAATAAAACTAATGTGAGAAAAAGAAGCCAGGAGCAGAGTTTTCCTTAGTTTTTAGGGCAGTGATTGCCGCTCACCTTTACAGAATTTCTACATCTAGCCTTCCCTACTTGACTTATCCTATTGGAGCAGTTCACAGGTACATTATGTCATAAAGCAAGTAGTCAGAATGATAGTCCTTGGGAGAAAGGGATTATTTCAGCCAGATATAAATAAAAATAAGAGATGAAGAAGGAAAAGAGAAGGCAAATGATACAGAAAACATAATTATGTTCTCATAATTAAAATGAATATGACATAACAAAGTAGAAAGTTCTCTTATTCAATCTCATTTGTGAATGAAAAGTAGAATTATTTTTTAAGATACAGGTCTTTAAGTGAATTTGTCATCAACTCAGGGGGCTTCATATATTAGATAAAATTCCAAATGTGTAAATAAATTTCCACTGGTTTCCAAAGTTATGTATATCTAAAACTTAAAGATAGTTCTTCTAACATAATGTATCACCCAAATCCAAGCATTTTTGAGAGTAAAGAGGATGTCACTCATAAATATATACAAAAGGGGCAAGCCAGGATTGTCCCAGTTACCCTATTTAAAATGAAGCTACTTTAAAATCCGAATCTATAAGAATACTTTCGTGCTTTTGTAGTTACAATGGTGATACTATACACTGCAAATTGCCAAGCCTTATTTTTTTTCCCTTTGCCTATGTAGCACATTTTAAAAATCACCATCAGAGCTACATTTGAAAATACTAACACAATTTTAGCATTAACATAAGCCTGCACCTTTACAAAATTGAAGCCCCCAAAGGTGCTAGGTAAAGATCCTTATGAGCTCCGAGAAAGCCAAGAAAGAAAGACGAGAATAAATACAAACATAATCAGGCATTAATAAAATAAGCATTTCATGTATTTTGCATACAGCCATAGAAATGCATTTTTAAATTTTGGAAAATGAAAAATAGATAAATAATCTCTAAGGTAAAAAATGAGTTCTGCCCCCTTCCCATTTTAGTGCCAGTAGAGGAAAAACATAACTGGGTGTTTCTGTTCATCATTTGGTGCTTATGGGTCACATAATTCTGGCTTTTTACATGTTGATCTTCTCGTTTAACTGCTTCACAAACTCAGGGACAACCTGAAAAGTAATACCACATAATTGAAAAGGTTGTTTCTATTAATGTGAACATTTTTGTGATCAAGATCCCTACAGTTTGTAGTTTCAGTTGTATCCGTGTATGTCCTTTTAAGTAGAAAGGCAGTATCTTTACAGTTTCTAGCAGGTGGCAAAAGGACGTGTGTCACTGATATCTGAAGAAACACACAGAAAAATTCTGGTTGCAAGTTCTGGTATTTGTTTCTATAAGATGTCTCTGTCCTATAATCCTAAATTACTCAAGGACATTAAATAAGACCTGCTACAAGGTCAATCAGGTCATTTGATCAGCTGTAACAATTGAATCTAATCAACATCGCAGTTATGCTGATTGTTCACAAACTGGCCACTTACGGTTGTGGGGGGAAAATATTTTATTAGTTGATCCAATATAACCTAAATCATGCCACCTAGAGGACAGCATTGGTATGTCTTACAACTTCATACTGTAACATAAATTGATTTATAATTCATTGATTTGTAATTTTCCAGTAATTTGTTGTTAAGGCACATCAAATAAAAACTACTCCTTCACTAAAATATTGTAAGACATGTATTTTTGGAAAAGATCCTACAGCAATAGCAATGGAACATCCTTATTATCATGTAATTACCTGTTACCTTATAAACAATAACATTCTGAGCTAGAATCTAGTCCTCATTTTTAAAACATAATTTGAATATCTACATTCTTAGTAGCAAAAATGTCAGTCACTTAATACTTTTGAGTCATCTAATGTCACTAAGTAAAAAACAGCAGCAGATATTCAAAATAGCTGTACATAATTTAATGTCATCTAAAATGTAAAGAAACATGGTTGAGTGTAACAGCTCTGTGAACTGAGCCTGGATTTGACCATCCTAGCTGTGTTGCTTGCTTCCTCAGATGTATAATGAGGAAAATAAGAGCACCTACCTAATAGAGTTATTAGGAAGACTGAGTTCAGGGCATTTAAAGTCTTTAAATAGTATCCGGCATACAATAAATGTTGTATCAATATATGCTGTTATTAGTTGTTCTGTTCCCACTTTTACTTGAATAACTGATGGGACTATGAAAAAATTAAGATGTGTGAAAAAATGGCAGTTATATATTTTTTAAATAAATCAAGTAAACAGAGGTTCTATTTAAAAATAAATTTTTATCACTCAACAGGCCCAGGAAAATAGACACATAAGGGGGAAGAGTCAAATTTTTATGTTTCAAACTCATTAAGGAATAATTAGCAAAACTGTGTTTTAGTATTTATTGAAATGTCAGAATCATTTTATTCAATGTGAGACTTGTCTGTTCAGACTGTCAAAAAGTATATTCTTTTTTAAAAAATTACTGTATTCCTATATTCACCTCATACAGTTTTGGCTTTTAAAATTTTACTAATAATATCCATAATGCTTTTGTTGTTGTTGCAGTTTTTGGCGGGGCTGGGTTTGAAACGACCACCTCCGGCATATGGGGGGCCGGCACCCTACTCCTTGAGGCACAGGCGCCACCCTATCCATAATGCTTTTAATCTTACTTTCTCAATTAACATATCCTTGACACTGGGTTTTCACCAGTATGCACAGCCATCATTTTAAATGATATATAAAAAAACTGAAGTTCCAAAATTTATGAAAATATCCTCATATCACTGAACCTGCAGGTTGTTTAAAATGTTTCTGCTATTAAAATCAATGCTATAATGCTATCTATACAATATTGTCTATAATCAGGATCTTTTCCTGAAGTGGGTTTCCAGAAGTAAAATTACCAAGCCTCAGAAAGTATCTCCCACCTGTCAGACTTTAAATTTTGGTGAGAGGTGTCCTTCATCTGGAAGAATATTTATAATTATGAAGATCATAAATGGATGACAGATCTACAGGCACAAAGCTAATCCTCAAAATGCGTAACAGAGAATATCTCTTAATGCTCTACTACTTACCAGGCACCGTGCTAGACACTGCGCACACGTTATTCTAACCCTTACAACTGCTTGTCATTATACCGGATAGAGTCCAAACTGAACTGTGAACTCAGTCTGATCCCAAAGTTATGTTGTCTTTCATCTAACAATAAATACTATGTCTTAAATTTCTTAAAATGTCTAATATCCTTACTGTTAAGGATTATATTTGGGAGCCCTAGTAAGGACCAACATATGGCAGTTGTGTGTCATACAATCTTGTTATTTCTATTGTTTCTGCCAGTTATAGAGAAGAATATCATCATATTGAACTTTCTGGACTATAAGCTTTTAAATTTACAATACACTTAAGAAAACCCAGTGTTATTGTACAAAGACAAATATTATTATGTAGAAACAGCTCCAATGTTATGCTTGGTAATACTCAGTATTTCAGGGCAACTGCTGTGTCTGGCTGCTGCGCTGATGTTTTCAGAACTGATGTCAATCCACTGTTTATGTCCTTACCATTGAAGGGGATATATTTTTACCTAACACTGAAGTCTGGTTCTGTAAGTGCAAAGAGGCAACTGTCTAGTAGCCTGAGGATGACTCAACAGCTGCAAGGCCACCCACGCATATGGACACGGCTCTCAGCTGTCTCTCCGTTCAGGGCCCCAGTTGGTCCTGACCCCATACAAATTTGGTTCTTTTGCTTTGATGTTTATGAAGCAATGGCATTAAAAATACAAGATAATAATTCGGGGGTTAGAGAAACTGTTATTTATACAAATGTGGTTAACACCTCATCATTTTAAACTGGCCGCGCTAATACTGCCCTTTGGGCACTTTGGGTTTTTTTCTTTCTTTCATCTCCCACCTGCCCCCCCAAAATACAACCTAGAGTTGCTCTAACAGTATGCTGAGTGCGCGCTGGAATAGAACGAGACCATCAGACAACTCTAGGGTCCTGAAACTAAAGTCACTTCCTCAGGAAACCTCCTAAATAAGTAGGCTCCTAGATGTAGGTCTAAAATATGAGTATTACTTACACAGTACCTGCTGCTCTGGCAGTTCTCAACACGTCCTTTTGGTGTATCGCCAACAAATTCTTTTCAAGATCAGAAATAAGATTTAAAGTTTGGGCTCAACACCTGTGGCACAGTGGTTACAGCGCCAGCCACATACACCGAGGCTGGCGGGTTCAAACCTATAGCTAAACAACAATAACAACCACAACAAAAAATAGCCAGGTGTAGGGGTGGGTGCCTGTAATCCAATGCAAGAGAATCGCTTAAGCCCAAGAATTGGAGGTTGCTGTGAGCTGTGACACTACAGCACTCTACGGAGGGCAACATAGTAAAACTGTCTCAAAAAAAAAAAAAAAAAAAAAGATCTCAAGTTTGATATATTAATTTTGAAAGCTTCAGATGATAATAATGCTAAAAACATGCTATTTATTATAACAGCAGCCTAACATTAAGGACAACAGTTTCCCCAGGATATAATTTAATAATAAGCAGCTCAATGTATCTTTTTTCAAAATACAGCGAAAAAAGAACTCGACAATAATTCAATCAATGGGGGGGGGAAAAATCCAATCAATGAAATTGTACCAGTATTTAGATATACCTAAATTGCATCCTTAAAAGTTTACAGAAAAAGCCCAGGATGGATTTACGATTCCAGAATTCACTGTTTTGTTTTGTTTTTTAATTAGACTAAATATATGACCTGTAGCTTTATTCTCCTCTAGCTGGGACAGACCTACTAGCCACGTGTAGCTTTTAAATACATGATCTGTAACTTTATTCTCTTCATAATGGGGCTAGATCCACTAGCCATGTGTAGTTTTAAGTTTTAAAATAATTAAAGTTAAATAAAATTAAAAATTTAGTTCCTCCCCATCACTAGCCACATTTGAAATGCCTGTGAGCCACTTGTGCTGGTGCCTACCACACCGACAGTGCAGACAGACACAGCAGTTTCAGCATCACAGTAAGTCCGACTGGACAGCACTGATTTACCTAGAATAAAATTCTAAAAATTATGCCTAGTCCTCTAATATACTGTACATCCCTGCTTACCTTATTCAGCTGAAAACCAAAGGACATTTAATAGGAAGCTAAATACAAGGTCTGATAAGTTTGCAAACTCATCCTAGAAAAAGTGCTACAAATCTCACTGCTGAATGTAACCATAGTCACCTTCAAAGTGCTCCCCCTGGGAAGCTATGCACTGAGGAGGCTAGTGCCAAGTCCACCCATTAAACCAATTTTAGAACTCTTTTTCTGGAATGACCATCAGAGCTGTCCTTGTACAAGATCTAACAAGTTCATGGTGGCATGAACCTGACACCATGTGCTGACCTTGGCAGCACTGTACCAACAACTCAGTATACCAGAACCTTGGTACATCAGTGTTTCACAGCTGTGTTTGTGTTGATGTGTGGCAGTGTCCTGCTGAGTGGCATTCATTATTGTTGTTGCATGTTTTTGTGTGCCCTATGATAACAGCTCTTGTGGTCGTTCCAGAAAAAGAGTTCCAAAACATGCTCTGAAGGGTTGACTAGGCTCTGGCATCAGTGCACAGCTTCCCAAAGGGTGTACTTCGAAAGTGACCATAGTAATATTCAGCAATGAGGTATGTAGCGCTTTTCTATGAGGAGTTCACAAACTTAATCATTCAATCTTGTATGTGTTCCTCCTATCAAGGGGGAGGATTATAAAAGAGGGAGAGGGAAGTGAGCAATGTGGGATGAAATATTTTTAGCAAAGCAAAATAAAATTTAAAAGGTTTACTACACATCTAGATAAAAAGCCCTAAATCCTAACTTCCTGAAATTATGTTTAGTAGATTAGACGGAAAATCTGCGGGTCTCTCTGCTAGAAAACCCTCCTTGGAGAATCTAAGATTATTTGAGAACTGTTAGAATATATCTTCCACCTATATATTAATAACTAGGTTAAGTCTCAGCATTTTGTTAAAACATAAACTTCAATTCTTAACATCTTATCACTGAACTCAAATAACATTCTACTTCTAAATGTGTTCATAGGTACCCTTGACTAATATGTTTTATCAAGTTTCAGAAAAGCTTTCCCAGTGAAAAAATTTACCAGGCCTACCGCCATTCCAATAGTCAGTGAGATTCATACACTCAGCTGGCTAAAAGTCAGACTCCTGTTTTCTTGGGAAGGAATAGAGAGCTTTTTGTAGGCATGGAGTAGTTCTCTCTCCTGTTTCTAAAATTTGTTCTTACTGCCAGTTTACCTCAAATAGTCTTCACACTCATAGTATCTGTAGGGCTGAATAGCCTGTATATCTACCACTGACATTCAAAGTAGAAACAAATGTCAATCACACTGACCCTAACAGATGAATCTGAGGTAAGAACAAAATGAATTCTCTCAGTGAAAGAAACATTCTCAAAAACAAAGCTCACATGGATCAATAAGCATTGTCACAGCTCTAGACAAGCTTCATTATTCTAGAACCTCTATGAATGTACAACCTAGATCCCTTTGTAATAGTTATTTAAAAGCTTATCTTTTAACAAACCATTTTTTAAGGCCTGGTAGATTTATTTCACGTTATCACTGTTGAACTAAATGTTCACACTACTCTCAAATCATACAGTGAGAACTTACTACAGAAATTTAATTTTAAAAGGGAAAAGAATAGTAAATGTTTTGGTCTTCGTAGGTTTCAAATAATCCCGTATTATGCCATAAACAAGTCACTAAATAATTTTACATACCTCTTGGAATGGGTGCTGAATCAATGCCATCTAATTAATTTCCTAATCCTATTAAGATATTTAGAATATCTTAGATAGATATTCCTATTGTCTAGAAACAATAGTTACTTCACAACTAAGTTTAAAAATGCACATTTTCCTATTTTATAGCCACACACATGTATATTTACTTAAGAAATTAAAAATGGTAAAAATACATATGCTTGAACAACACACAAGTTTGAACTACATGGGGGTCAATTCCCCTAATCCCTGAGAAGTTCAAAGGTGTATAATGAATTTCCAAATGTTTATTGTTGAAATGAAACTCATGTTCCACAGACATCAATCTACTAAGTATAATAACAGTAAGCTAAAGTTATTAAAAGACTCTGAAACAATAAAACTTCCTTCTTCTTTATGATCCTTTTACCACATATTAATAAAAACCTGACATAAAAATAACAAAATCAACACATATAAGGTAGAAAAGAGTTTTTTAAAAATACAAAAGTACCAGCTTATTTGATCTTCTGCTATCTTTTCTATAGAAAGTTATGTCTTTACAGGCATTTTCTTAAAATTTCTTTAACTCTTTGGCAACACAATTTGTGTTTTCAGTTTGTCCATGTTTCTGTTCATGTCACCGTATGCCTTCCTGGTATTATGTCTTACTAAGACATCTTTAGGCATCCATAAATTGTAATCTAATAGCTTTATTACAAAGTACTATACTCACACGGCCTAAAGACCAGCAAAGGTAGCAGGACTAGTTTAGCTTTTGGCCACTGAGTATTAACAATATTTATATGCACAAAACATATTGATTAAAATAAGCCTTAAGAGGATTCCCAGAATTTATACATCACTTTATTCACCCACCTGCTTTAAGAGACACAAAATATTTTAAAGAACTTTAAAGGACTTTTCTTCAAATACATGTTCCATGAACTATTCTATACAAAGGGTTTTCAAGGTGTATTTTGCAATCAGTTGAATACTTGAACAGTTCAGAATTCTAGATAAGGTGAAAGTAAATTAAGTATTCCAATTCCAAGCAAAGAGCTAAACAACTAAGATTCTAAGTCATTTTCAAATCCTAAGCAAGTATTATCTTTGACTTGCAAATTTCAGCACTTAATTAACATAAACAGTTAATTTATAGGTTGAAGTGTTGGCTGATTCTAGAATTACAAATAAAGCCAACTGAAATTTTAAAACTAAATCTGTTATAATTTTGTTCCTTTTTTTGAGACAGAGTCTTGCTATACTGCCCAGGATATACTTGAAAACTCCTGGGCTCAAGTTTACACATGATACAACGTGGGTAAGTCTGTTGAAATTATGTTAAGTGAAATAAGCCAGAAATAAAAAGACAAATATTGTATGATTTCACTTATAAATGAGCTACCCAAAATAGTCTAATTCATAGAGAAAGTAAAATGGTTTTTGCCAGAGGTTGGGAAGGGGGTGGGGAACAGAGTAGGGAGTTATATTTAGTTTTACAGTACAGGATGATAAAGAGTTCTGGAGATGGATGGTGGTGATGGTTGCACAACAGAAATGAACTTAATGCCACTGAATTGTGTAGTAAAAACATGGCTAAAATGCTAAATTTCACGTCACATACATTTTACAAAAAAAAAAAAAAAAAAAAATCAGCCCAGCGCCTGTAGTCCCAGCTACTTAAGAGGCTGAATGGAAATGACTGCTTGAGTTCATGAGTTGAGGCTGTGGTGAGCTATGACTGCATGTGTGAATAGCCACTGCACTCCAGCCTGGGCATCACAGTGAGACCCCATCTCTAAAAAAAAAAAAAAAAAAATTGTAAAACAGACTTAGCAGGCACTGAGGAAATAACAGAGGTAAGAATCTCAAAGAATAATTATTGATTGCCCTATCCAGATTAAAGACTCATTTTTAGTGCTATAAGGAAAAAAAACAATTAAGAGCCAATGCTAATCTATGCTAAATACTGAGAACATTCACCATAGCCACCCAAATGTCTAAACTATTCTGGACATTTGGAATACAGGAATAATGTAATACAGAGAGTATCAAAAAAAATGTATACATATTTAAAGAAAGGAAAAATCTATTAAATTTGTAATATTCAAGTCACATTTGACTTCTGCAATTATTAGAGGTGTCAATGTGACTTGTATTCATCTTTTGTTACTGGTATCTACTAGTATTATAAATTTATTGATAATATGGTTTTTCCTTTCTTAAAATATGTATACTTTTTTTGACACCCTCTGTACTTTTAAATTATTGGTTCCTATTTTCTGTAGTTCTCTCTGAACAAAGCAAAGCAAGCTCTTTACTACTTTATTACTCTCATTAGTTACCAAAAATAAAATCCTAATACTATATTATGTTTAAATAAATGGGGGGAAGGGACAATGTAGAAAGATGGAAGAGATGCAGATCATTTATCTGATTGATGTCAGAAGAAGTTAAATGCCGCAGGTAAAATATTTAGGAGAGACGTAACAGAACTAGGCCATTTAAACTATTAACTAAGACACACACTTGGTCTCTAAAATACGCTTATCCTTAGATTCATATTTATACTTGATGGTATTTTGCTTAAATATTTTATAGTCAAGATAAAGAAATACTAATACATAGAAGACATTCATTTCTCTGATAACAATCATTTCGTATTATTTATGTATACTTCATCTCCTATTAACACAAGTAATACTATTTTTTTTTTTCCTGACAATAGCAACTCAATTTTACTTTGGAATAAAATAATTTCTGAACAAAAAATGTATGCAAATATTCTCTTCCTTACTTTCAATCTGAAAATCTTGGTCAATTTTTCTAAATTAAATGAAGGACTATAAATGAATAAATGTTTCTAAACAACTTTTTAGTAAATAAGAATGTATCTGTTTCTATCACCTGAATGTACTATTCAGAAAAATTTTTGTAAAACTTTAGCATAATCCAGAAAATCACTATTAACCAAAAGCAAATATAATCTTTAGTTTCAGGGCGAAAAAAAATGATTAGATGCTGCACACATTATTTTCCCCGAAATTATCTATGTGTTTGGTTACATTAAAATAGTTTTCTAGGTTAAGTTATATTGGGGTATTTAGCACTGCTATATTAGAACATTTTTCACATTTATTTATATTAAATGACAAAACTGCAGTTCCATAATTTAATAAGACAGCAAAGTTCAAAAGTTAGAATAAATACAAAAAATGCACATTTAAGCTTTGCTTTTTTAACACTTGATATCTTGGGTGTACACTTTCTTTATATAACAACTACCAGGCCATGGAATAATTTAACTTTAGTCATACAATACTGTAACACTCAAATGGGTTTGAAAATATAAACATCTCTGCTCTAGTACGTAGTTTTTGGGAGAGGATTATCCTTCAATATATAACAGATCCAAGTATGTGCTATTGGGTGGTAGGAGGGAAGTATTTTTATTATGGAAAGATGAAGAAAGGGAGAGACCCTTTTCATAAAGAAACAGATCACACTTACTAAATAATTCCCTTAAAAACTTTAGATCTTAGGCTGAGTTTCACAGAAATTTTGGAAAGATATTAAACAGTTTTACTGTCTCTTCTCATTTTAACAGCTGAATAGTAAAAGTTACCCAAATTAATAACTTTTAAGGCAACAATATTGAATCAAGTCTCAAAGCAGATGCAATATTCTTATGTAGACTACACATCTCACTCCTCCATTTCACTGGTGGGGCAGCGTATAAGAGAAGTTAACCTAACTCAAACATTCAGGGTATAAAAGAGAGAGAAATTAATATATGTGAAATGTGCTTCCTAAGAAATTATGTCTCACTGTGTAAGTTAAAATGAGAATTTCCAACTCAGTAATCCGTCATACAAAAATAGCCTAACGCTTAAAATAAGCCTATATCATTATGTGCATCACTTAGTAAATAAAAAGAAATAATATGAAAGTAGAACTCTGATGTTTCTTAAGCCATATTTGCCAGATTATCTAAAATTAAAATCACCACCCCAAATCAGAAATACTATAATTTTAAATTTTACTACAGAGATCTTAATAGCTTCCCCAAACAAAAGAACAGCAATTATTTCCAAAAACCATAGAACTATTAATTTCAAAAAGTTTATTTTAATTATGAATTGTACTGCATTTCTGGAGATAATGGTGATTCTAAAACAACACACCAACAGACATGACCAATCTGTAAACATGTAATGATCCTGGCAAAAAGTATCTCTTGCTAGTTAAGCAGAATTTTTTTTTTTACAATTGTTTTGTGGAATAATACTTAAAACTATACAAGAATAGAAAATATAATCTTAATACAATTTACAGAAAAGGGGGAAGACCAGTATTCTCCCTTTACCAAAGCTAGTAAAAGTCTTTAGGCTTTCTTACAAATGGTATCCTTATAACTTCCCAACTGTAAGAGAATGAAACATTTTTTGTAGGAGACAGCAAGTGATGGCAAATATGCCTCCTACATTGAATTACGTATCAGAGTCGCTTGCAGATCCTGGTCTGCTGTCATCTGGCCCATCACTTTCCTTGTCCCAGTCTTTCATAGATGCTCCCATCATGAAATCATCACGTAGGATAGTCCAACTTGGGCCCTCTTCTGATTTCCCTTCAGTCTGAGAATCAAAATATTCCAAAGTCAATTCACTTACAAAGAAATAAAAAAGTCCAAGCTACCACAGTTTTACAATAGGGTAAAATCAATACAAATCATAAACTGACTGACTTTCTACACTATAATCATACATGTACAAGTATATAATAAAGAACTATACATTAATAAAATATTTTAGCAACCCCATAAAGAAACATGTAAGCAAAATAAAAACTTTTGAGGACGGGGGTGAAATACAATAAAATCTAGGTTTGGTGTCAACTACTAAAATTTTTAACAACCAGACTTACAGTATGATTTTCCCTTAGTAATAATTCGTTAAAAAATTTCTGATAAATTATTTCAACACAAATAGAAATTTAAGAAAATCCTTTGACCTAAGGTAAAGTGAATGAGAGAAAAGAAAACTAACCTTAGTATTGCTCTAGGTTTTTATAAATGTCACCTCATTTAATGTTTTATAAAAATTTGAACCAAATGTTCCTTATTTAGATTATGATCTCACTGCCTGAATCAATCACACAATCAAGGACTAATCACATGTTAAAATTATAAATAAATGAACCAGGCAATAAACATAAAGGTGGTCAACTCATTTCATTTAGTCACAGGATTTATGTAGTACTATGTAAAAGGATCTAAGAACTAGACTTTCATTTCATGGTACAACAGTACCACCTGGTGGTATTAAGTAATACAAAGATGTAGAACCACAAGCTGTGAGATTTTTTCATTCACTTCTATATAATATTTACTGATAATTAACTGTGTATTGAACACTATTCTGGGGGCTGGAAATATACTGATGAACAAAACAAAGTTCCTATCTTCAGAGAGCTAACAATCTATGCATATATATTTACCCGATTCACAGAAATATAAAACTTTGTTAAAATCTAAATATGCAAGATAAGAATTCAGTGACATTTGGCTGGAAAACAGTGTTATCATTATGGGGTCATTAACCAGGTAGAAAGCAAATTTTAAAAGAAAAGATAGTTATAAAAGATTACTTATCTAACTCTGAAACTTCCCTTTATTTTAAAATGGATAGCCCTGAAACACTCATCCCATTAAAAAAAAAAAAAAAAAAGACACTATTATAAACAGGGACTGGCTCACTCTTGTCTTTACTGTCAAGATATAAAGCAGAGATAGTGCTTTAATATATAATCTGAAGACTGGCTAGTACATAAATTTGATCAAAGATTTCAGAATGGGCAAAATCAAATATTAAAACACTTTGTTACCATAATTTAACCAACAAAAGAAACAAAAATAAAATCTGTGATACTGAAAAACCAACAATTATAAAACACTTGCATGTTTTGCCTGACACACCACTGATAGGAGAACAATGAAATGGGAAGGTAATTTAGAACTCTCCTTGTGGAATAGGCTAATAATGCTCCATCTCCTGTTTCTACATCAAACCTACACTCCTAAAACTGAAATTCTTCTTCTATTAGATTAAGTTACCTAACTGGATAAAAAGGCATTTTCCCTGATTCAATACACATTTTCTTTGCCAATCTCCTTAACTTACATAAAAGAAAGAGTTGTTTATAATGAACAAAGGTCCACTCAGAACCAACAATTCTAACACTTGTCCTGTAAATTAAAAATTCAAAGTTTTTGATTATATTCTAAGAAGTATATAGCCATATCCAAATTGCTAACTAGGAAAGACCTGTGCTGCCTTTGATATTTGTGTTTACATATGAATGTGGGCAATCTCAACTTTAAGCCTCCACATTTAGACAACTGCACCCACTAAGCTATCAACATAATCAACATGTTACCAGCTGAGGGCACTCCGCTGATTCTATACAACCAACTTCAATGTACAGTGTTTCCACAGGAAGAGCTCAATGAGACAACCAACCTCTGCTGGACTGAATTACTTCTCTACAGGGTTGCACCAGAATGGCTGTAAGCAACAACAGAATGAAGAGGAGAAGAAGGCGGGAAAGACAGAGCACAGACAAAACTTTATGTAGTTCAGAAAGTAGACTAAGGAAAGGATTTGTTAATGAAAACTATGAGACCAGTGTTCTCCCATACTTGTCTAGAAGATAATTACTATAAATATATTTTTTAGGCAACAAAAGCAGTGATGGAGTAAGTTCAAAGTTTGGCTCAATTGACCAATGTGAAGAAAGTAAAGTTTTAAAGGGGAACTTTGGCAATATTTGGGGTTTTATTGTTAAGGTAACAATACAGTGGTTCTTAAAGTATAACTCCTTAGATCAGCAGGATTAGCATGAGCATTATTTAGAAGTTTGTTAGTAATTCAAAACCTTTAGTGCCATCCCAGAAGTACTGAATCAGAAACTCTCTGGTACAGCCCAGCCATTCAGTGATTCTGATGCACAATTATTTCTTTGCTTTAAACAAATATATCTCAGCGACAATTTTCATTCACTGCTATAAGACCAAGTACACTTCATGGATGAGAAGGAACGATATTTAGAAAATCCAATTTTCAATTTTGGAAATCCAATATTAGACTCAGCAATGTATGTCTGCCTTAAATACGATCATTCAAGCTATCATCACAGTAGCATTTTAATACTATGTAGCAACAAATTTGGTAGGAAAAAGGAGACAATAGAAAATTTATTACAAACAAGTCTAGATTTATATGCTTTCAAAGCAGATATTTTACATACCATCTATCATGATGGAGGGTCAAAAAAGAACACTTGGTTTTCAAGGCAACAGAATGACTCTGAATTTTAATGTCTACATTTGCTTAAGAAATACGTAACAAGACACAGGTGGCTCGTGCTAAGGTGGCAGTTTGAACATAAAACAACTAGTTTTGCTCAGTTGCAATACCCAATAAAACTACAGAAAAGTGACCTGTTGTTTTAAAGATGTAACGCAAAGGACAAGATCAGAAGAGATAATAGCAATACAAAATAAAGAGAACTGGGGATAATAGTTATGTCCTGAGAAATAAGTAGATCTCTAGACCACCTTCTTCCCATTCTACATTATGCTGGCAGAAAACTGGAGGTTTGGCTCAGTGCCTGTAGCTCAACCACACACATGGGAGCTGGTGGGTTCGAATCCAGCCCGGGCCTGCCAAACAACAATGACAACTACAACAACAAAATAGCCAGGCGTTGTGGTGGGCGCCTGTAGTCCCAACTACGGGGGAGATTGAGACAAGAGAATCACTTAAGCCCAAGAGTTTGAGGTTGCTGTGAGCTGTGACGCCAGAGCACTGCCCAGGGCAACAGCTTGAGACTGTCTCAAAACAAACAAACAAACAAACAAAAAAACTTTTGGACTTTTGGAGAGGTAATAGTAGCACAGAGAAACAGATAGGTACAGTACCAAAACTGAGATTAAGTTACATACATACACCAACCAAATAATGAACCTCAGGTTTCTTCTCATATTGGGCTCCTAAAATGCTAGTGGGTAGGCGTTTCCCTCAGCTAAGACATCGGGAGTACTACATAGAAAAGCTGACCACGCTTGGCACCTATAGCTCAAAAGCTAAGGCGCCAGCCATATACACCGGAGCTGGCTGGTTCGAACCCAGCCTGGGCCTGCCAAACAACAATGACAACTACAACCAAAAACAAACAAACAAACAAAAAGCCAGCTGACATTGTGGAGGGGGCCTGCAGGCCCAGCTACTTGGGAGGCTAAGGCAAGAGAATCACTTAAGCCCAAGAGTTTGAGGCTGCTGTGAGCTGTGATGCCACAGCACTCTACCCAGGGCAACATAGTGAGACTCTGTCTCAAACCAAAAAAAAAAAAAAAGCTGACCCATTGCCAATACATAACCCAGCCAGTCCACATGCTCAGAACTTCCAAGTGCATTTTTAGGACTATTTGTTCTAATCATAAAGAGACAATTAAGGATTATCAGAAAGAAGGCAGCATACAACACTAACTAAAAAGCTGCTTATAGAAAAAAGAAAATATTCAAACAGAAGAAAATTTAGGAGAAAATATCAATAATATCCTCAAAGAGATAAAATATATTGTATCCACAAAATAACAACATCTGCTAGTTTTGAAATACCATAAAAACAGTAAAAAAGAGTTTGAAATTAGAAACATGTTGGCAGAAATTAAAAAACTTAACATAAAGATGAGAAGATAAAGCTTAAGAAACCATCCAGAAAACAGAACAAAAAGAAAAAATATAAGAAAAAGAAAGATAACTGGAGGACCAGGCCAAAAGGTTCAAAAGACAATTAACACGACATACACAATGGGAGTAACAAACACGTATGGGAGAAAACTAATGAAAACTTCAAGAACATTTCCCAAAGTGAAACAAACATTTCCAGATGGAACAGAGCCCTATACACCTCAACAGAGATAACTCCGTGAGATTTTTGGGACAATGGGAACTAAAAGAATATCCCATAAGCTTCCAGAAAGAAAACAAAGCAAGTCACATACAAATAATCAGGACAAAGCAGATTTTGACTTTCCAAAGCAAGAAAGTCCAAATACTTTCAAAATGCCAAAGCATTATTATTCTTAATAGCAGTCCTTGTAAGGGCTGAACGGGATCTTTCAGATATCTGAGGTTCCTGAAGATTTACTTCCAATGTAGCTTTCCTCAGGAAACTATTGCCCTCCACCCAAAAGATGGAGTAAACCAAAAGACAACAACAAGGGATAGAGAAAATAGGTGAATTGACAAGAGGAAGAAAGAAAGGGAACTGCTAGGATGAAAGCAAACGGGGATGCCAAGCTGACAGCTCCAAATCAGGCACAAAGGCCACGGCGGCAGGCAGTGTGGCTGCAGGGAAGGCCACAGGCGGCAGGCAGTGTGGCTGCAGGGAAGGCCACGGGCGGCAGGCAGTGTGGCTGCAGGGAAGGCATATGCTGAAAGCTGTCATCACCATGACATCTGCTGCCGCACAGCATTTTAACCAGACAAAACCAATGAAGAAGAAGCTTTACTAAAAAGTGAGAGAAAATCAAGAAACGAGAAGGACATAAGAACTAGGAAAGAGGAAATTCAGTTGAGGAGAAATCCCACGGAAACAATGTGAAGCAGCCTAAGAGCTATCAGCTCAGACAAAGGGGAACAACTACAGGAGATATGGTACCTGAAGTTGCTTGAATACAATAAACTAGGAAACTTAAATATGAAAAATCATGAAAATTATTACCTCCAGGAAAAATAAATAAAAAGGAAACATAAGTATGGACTATGACATTTGGCTATAAATAATACCTGCACAGATATAATAATAAATGCCAGATACTGATTTAACAAATAATTATAAAATAGCTATATTGAGAGGGAGAGGAAACTATTCAAGAAAACTTTGCCTGCCATAATTTGAAGCTAACAGGTAACATCTCAAATTGATGAATCAAATGATATAACTATTTGCATATCAGTTAAGAATGCAGAGATATATAAATGCCAACAGAACCAGCTAAAGGAGTTAAGAAGTCGTTGCCCTGGGGTAAGACGTATGAGGAGTAGGCAGAATAAGTCATCATTATATAAACTACACAGTAGAACAAGTACTAATATACCACATACACGTGAAAATGCCTCAATGTGTTTTAGATAATTTATATTAAAGTCAGATTTGTGATAAGTTATATTACTCATTAGATTCACATCATTTCAATTTACTGTATCTTTTCTACATACATGATTTACCATTAATTATAAAAACTTCCTAAATACTCTGAACACCCACAAAGAAACAGTAGATCAGAGATTAATATAAGAAAAAAAGAACTCCTGAGGCAAGTTCTGAATGTATCTTTCACTGGAAAAGCTTACTTGGGGAAATCCCTGAATAAATATCATTAAATGTTAAGATATCATGAGAATGAACGGTTTTCGGTTTTGTTTGTAAAATACAAGTAGTGGCACGCTGATGTATTTTTGTTATAATAGGAATAAGAACCAAGAGAGTTCTGGATTTGAATCTTAGTGAAGCCAGTGACTCCAATACTGCAAATTAGCAAGTTTTAAAGGTACAAGACTTGAAATAAGTAAGAAATTTCTTACCCTGGGTATAAAAATAACATAAGATAAAGCTAAACCTAGACACAGATGTTTATTAGCATTAGGTAGAAGTTCTGTTAGCATCTAAATATAAACTGTAATAATCAAAATTCATCAACTTACGAAGTTTTCCAGTGTTGTTTAAAGGCAGCACTGATTCAATGACCTAAAGCCACCAACAAGTTAACTCTTTTATAGAAGAGAACCTTTTACGTATTGCAAACCAATAACAGCCTCTCTGAAAATAAGTATGGAGAATCGTCAAAAAAACTCAAAATAGACCTTCCATTTGATCCCAAAATCCCATTACAAAGCATCTACAGAGAAGAAAACAAATCATTTTAACACAAGAACATCTGCACTAGATTATTTATAACAGCTCAATTTATAATTGCCAAGATGTGGAAACAACCCAAGTGCCCATCAACCCATAAATGGGTTAATAAACTGTGGTATTTCTATACCATGGAATACTATTCAGCCATGAAAAATATGGAGACTTTACATGATTTGTATTAACCTGGATGGAGCTGAAACACATGCTTCTTAGTCAAGTATCACAAGAATGGAAAAGTAAGTATCCAAAGTACTCAATACTAATATGAAGCCAACAGACAAATTAATACATGCCCACACAAGAGAAAAACTATTCAAGTTGGGTGGGGAGGGAGAAAGGAGAAGAGGGAGAAGGATTAGTGTGCTCCCACCTAATAAGCACAATGTAAGGGTATGCAAGACACAATTACAAAAGGGACCTTACCCAAGAAAGGCAAACATTGTACCCTGATCATTTGGACCCTGATATTAATCTTGAATCTAAATCTAATTTAAAAAATAAGATAATGCTTGTGCTTTTTTATCAATTAAAAATAAGGGCGGTGCCTGTGGCTCAAAGGAGTAGGACGCCAGCCCCATATGCCAGAGGTGACGAGTTCAAACCCAGCCCCGGCCAAAAACTGCAAAATAAATAAACAAATAAATAAATCTAATTAAATGCAAAAATGTAATAAAAACCAAGTGATAGAAGGAAAAAAATAGTCCCTACCCTTAATGGACTAGTTCTATACAAATGTTTGACCAAGATCTTGCAGAAGTAGTCTGTCAATTTTGAAGATAAGGACAACTCTTAAAAATGTTAATCAGCTTCCATTTCAAAGTTTCAACATACATTGGCAGCTACTGAAAAGAACATGAAAAAGGAGGCTGGGAATTATTCATTAGTCTAACACCAAATAATTAGGAGCTTAACTTCATTTCAAACCCTAAAAACTAAACAGTATAGTTACATCTATATTTAGCAATCTACAATTGTTTCTTTCACTGCCTTCCGAAAGAAGAATGTTTAGTATTCATTTTAATTTAGTTTTACCTAAATTAGCAAAGATTCACAACACTGGCTAAATTCACCTTAATACCATATATACTCAAGTATAAGCCGAATTTTTCGGCACAAAATTTGTGCTGAGTTATATACAGTACCTTCGTTGTTAAAAATTTTTAGCAAGCTATTTACAATTGTAGTTAGTAATCTAACCTATAATTGATTAAAGCCTATTTGAAATTTCTACCTGTGAAATGAAGGGTCTAAAGAAAATCCCTTAATATAAAGAACGTATTTTGGTAGAAATCAACAGAAGTGAAATGCAGCCCTAATCTTTAAAAGCTGAATAAGAACATCCATGATTTTCTAGCCATGCAAGATATTCTAACATCCCAATGATCATGAAAGATTTCCATCTGGAATGCACAAGAGATCCAATGAAGAGTCTACAGAGCTAAGATGACATGGAAAACCCGTATCAACACTACCAATTTTTCTGATTCTCAAAAAATTCTTAATAAATAATTCCCAACTGTCTTGATCAATTTTTGCCTTTTCCATTCCTCTACAAATTCATCTTAATTAAACTGTTTTTCTAAGATAGTATTCCTAGATGGTAGCCCACTGGGGCTTCATTTCTGTTAATTATTTGTACAGTTTCCCAATTCATGTATAGTTTCCAGATTTAGAAAAGTAATTTTAAGATCCAAGGAAACTAGAAAAGTGTTTAGTAGGATATACTAGGAGGGGGGGGGGGAAATTAAGATGCTGAAATTATGCCGTCTTTAATTACAGTACAAGCACATGTTAAATTTTTAAGAAAACCTAATACTATCTTTCCAAGAACTTAGGTCTAATATCCCTAAAAAATAAATTTTACTGATTCTTTTATTTTTTTATCCCTTGAACTTTTCTGTTTTAATTCTTTGCTGCCCTTGGTTTTATTCGAAGTGGTTCTATGTAGTGGCTTTTACATGTATTCTTCTTGCTATCCATAGGGCTACATCCATAGTACTGACTTTTAGGAAACATTAGTCAGCAACAATTTCCCTCATTGTTAAGAATTGTTAATAAGTTATAGTCAACTAAACTGTCTAAGAAATCAAATGTAACATCTCATATACACAGCACTATATACATTTTGCACTAAGTTGGGAGTTTGAAATTTCTTTTTTTTAGAGACAGAGTCTCACTTTGTCACCTGGGTAGAATGCTATGACGTCACAGTTCACAGCAACCTCCAGCTCTTGGGCTTAGGCAATTCTCTTGCCTCAGCCTCCCGAATAGCTGGGACTACAAGCGCCTGCCACAACACTCGGCTATTTTTTTGTTGTAGTTGGGCTGGGGCCGGGTTCGAACCCACTACCCTTGGTATATGGGGCCGGCACCCTACTCACTGAGCCACCGGCGCTGCCCAGGAGTTGCAAATTTTTAGAATGTATTCTGGCCAATTAGTTTCTTAAAGTATATTCTTACTATTTTATCTGCTAAATTATGTAATATATAAATAAAGAGCCCAGATTCATAAATAAATTAATAGAAATGTGAAATTCATCTGCAAAACAGACAGCAATGTCTTCTTAATATGACAAATTTTTTAAAAAAACTTAAATAAGAAAACATAAGTAAAAGTGCTTTGTAAAACCATGAAATGCTATACAAATAAAACTAGGCTATCTCTAGCGAAGAATATGCATACTATCAATTTATCTACTGATTTCAACAAAGGATATAAAAATAAATGTATTACTCCCACCCCACCTCCTTCAAGAACAGGACAATCCCAGATCTGGGACACAGAAAGCACATAGAACAAGAAGAAGAACCGAACAAAAATGGGGTCATCCCCAAAGGGCACAAGAGATGGTTTACACAAGTTCCCACAGCCACATTTGCAAATTTAAGCATCAGAAAGCGCAGTGACTGCAACTGACTGTAAACATTTTCTTTTTTTTTTCTTAAATGAATAAAAATCCCTATATCCATATTTTTAAAAGATAGACAAAAGGGGAAAGGGAGGAAAGCTCATTTACCAGCACTGGAAGTGATTGTTAAGCCAATTACTCTTTACTCTGTATAGCCATAATTAAGAGGGATGAATCCTCAATTCCCATCTTTAGGAATTTTAAACCATTCCCCTCCCCCCCCCCAAAAAATGTGACAAATTACAAAATCACCATTCTGTAACCTCCAAAGACATAACTATTTTAGGCAAGGACCACTAATTGACACTAAAAGGCCAAAGCTGGATGGAGAAAAGCGTACAAGGACTTTTGGGAAAGTATCCGGTCATAGACTGGATAGTATAACAATGGCAGGATAGCTGCTGCCAGAGTATTCATCCCAGAAGTTAATTAATAACTCAGAAGTTAGGGACGTGTATAGGTGCATCTTTCATGCAAAAAGTTTATTTACTACCACTTTAACAAAGTGAAAAACTAGCACCACCAATATGGAACATTCTGATAGTGTGTCTCATGATGTATTACAATAGTAAAGGTACACAGCATCTGGGCATTATACCTATGAAATAATTGTGCCAAAACAACCTAACCTAAATCTCATCAAGCCTTAGTCCTAACTTCCAGCTCAAAGGCAAAGAGCATACAGAACAAGTTAAGATACCATAATGAAATAAAGACAAATTTAAAATTTGGACTTACTCATTCTTTGAAATGACTAGCTTGTCTCTTTAAAAGTCAGTCTTTAAAAAAAAAAAAAAAAAAAAAGGCAAAGGATTGGTCTAGAGTAAAAGAGAAAAGATGACAAACCGCAATTTTGAAGCTTGATTTGATTCCAGTTCCCAAAGTTAGGAAAAAAATCTTTTATATTGTATGCTATGTAAATTATGCCTCAATAAAACTGTTCAAAAAAAAAAAAATAAAACAGAGGCTGAGGCAGGACGAATGCTTTCAAAACCAGCTTGAGTAAAAGTAGAAAAATTAGCCAGCCATAGCAGGTGCCTGTAGTCCTACCTATTCGGGAGACTGAGGCAGGAGGATCGCTTGAACCCCAAAGTTTGAGGTTGTTGAGAGCTAGGCCATGCCAAAGCTCTCTATCTAGCCTGCGGCAACAGAGAGAGACTCTGTCTCAAAAGAAAAAGACAATTCTTTGGTGCATGCATGGGTAGTACTTTCAAATATCAACCCAAACAAACAAAAACTAGATAGAGAGAAAGGCAGATAGCCATTTAAAACAAACACAGAGAAGCGTTTACAATTTTTGAACCTAGGTGGTAGGAATACAGGTATTCATTCATACTACCATTCTTTAAGATTTTCTTTCT
Organism: Loris lydekkerianus; assembly: GCA_963574355.1. Classification (NCBI taxonomy): domain Eukaryota; kingdom Metazoa; phylum Chordata; class Mammalia; order Primates; family Lorisidae; genus Loris; species Loris lydekkerianus. Next base: position 33,088 of record CAUYPK010045280.1, read on the forward strand.
GTTTGAAAGTTTTCATGAAAGAACCAGAGTAAAAGGAGATTCTGAAATTTATACTAGACACACAATCATTGCATACAAGAGTCATTTGATGTCTGACAAATTTTAACTCCTTGATATGTGAATGGAAAGTCAATTCTAACAGTGAATTTATAGAAAATTTTCTTTAAAATGTTCAGGAGTTGAGCAGTGCCTGTGGCTCAAAGGAGTAGGGCGCTAGCCCCATATACCGGAGGTGGTAGGTTCAAACCTGACCCCGGCCAAAAACTGCAAAACAAAAAAAAAATTTTTTTCAGGAGTTTCATGATTCTGAAATGTCTTACTATGGTAATATTTCATCTTACATAACACTTTTGAGAAATTAGACTTTAAAATATTTCTGTCTCCTAGCCGAGTGTTGTGGCAGGCGCCCGTAGTCCCAGCTTGGGAGGCTCAGGCAAGAGAATCATCTAAGCCAAAGAACTGGAGGTTGCTGTGAGCTGTGACGCCACGACACTCCACCAAGGGTGACAAGGTGAGACTCTGTCTCAAAGAAAAAAAAAAAAAAAATTTGTCTCCATTATGCTGTACAACAATGAAGAGGATGTGAGACCCAGGAAAAACCAGACGTAAGCTGCCTCCTCACATTCTCTTCCTAGTCTTGGCAGGTGACACAGTGGCTCATTAGCCAGCCCCAGTTCTTCTAACTCATTTGGGTAAAAGAAATTTTGCTTTGATTTTCATTATTTTAAGTACCTCAGATCTTTTTTAACAGCAGACATAATGCATAAAACAAGAGTGTCTCACACTGCAACTGAATCCAGGTTCCACCAATTACTATCTACGTGATCTAGGATAAGTCACTTAATCTTTCTGACTTTTGGTGCTAAAACGGTGGTGCTATCACTTCTAAACTGATAATTATGCAAAAATATCTGGCACAGCATCTGGCCCAAAGCAAATGCCAAGAAGAGCCCTCTAGCCTAGTATCCTTACTCAGTGATGCCCTGAGTTGAATGCAGAGTCCTCAACTTGGAACATCCATAATCTTCTAATAATATTCTACACACTAGTCACAAAGATGGGAATACTCAAACAGTATGACAGAACCCACTAAAAAAACAAACCAAACTTCTCTTAGTAAGTAAACTCTCATAAGTCATTTAGCTAGTTCAACCGTAACTTGAAATGAGGAACAGAAAGTGGACATACTGCTAGTTCCTCATATCTAGTTTTATTATTTTGTAAGAATTATGTATTACTAACCCCAACACACCTAAAAGGAGTTAGACTATTTCAAATCTAAACATAATTTTTATTAAATTATTGAAGAATTTTTGAATTATCCAATAATTCAGATAAATAGTAGTAACAGCTCCTTTTCAGACTGGTTTTTAAATTTAGAATAATTCATCTTTGACTACTATTTGTAGGAAAAAATAAGCACCAAGTATAACAACTCATTCTAATGACGTGATGAAAAATAAAATTGCAAACATATACGTTGTGTCTACTGTGTGTCGAGCATTATTCTAACTACGTCATGTATATTAACTCACTTAGTATTCACAGCATCCCCAGGAAGTGAGAATTTTTCTCTCTATACATTATAACAGGTGTTTGGAGCCCAGGATGTCTAGTTCTAGAATCTGTGGCTTATAGTACCATGCATAACCCATCTCCATTGAGGGTCTTAACTGCCTGCTACTCAAAATTAGTTTTGCAAGACACAAGAAAATATTATTTTGATTTTTAAAAATACATTATTTGCATAAATACAAACATAAAAGACTCATTTGTTCAGGATAAATGTTTTTTCTAAAGCTTCAAGCTTACTAATGAAAATCCTGTTTAGGCAGCCACTGAAGCAGCTTCAAATGGTGAGGATATTTCTTCAAACAGCACCAAAAGATGTACAGCACCATTTTAATTTAACAGTAACTAACAATTTCTACCACAGTTCTGTAATAACTACTTCTTATTCTTACATCTATATCGTCCCTAAGTTAATATGCTACATGTGCCATACTGCCAAACAAGTTCACTTTGATTATAACTATTGTTCAAATCAGAAACTACCATATAGTCTCGGCGCCTGAAGCACAGATGGTTAGGGTGCCAGCCACATACACCAAGGGTGGCAGGTTCGAACCTAGCCCAGGCCAGCTAAACAATGACAACTGCAACAAAAAATAGCAGGGTGTTGTGGAAAGAGCCTGTGGTCCCAGCTACTTGGAAGACTGAAGCAAGAGAATCACTTAAGCACAAGAGTTTGAGGTTGCTGTGAGCTGTGATGCTACAGCACTCTACCGTCTCCAAAGGGGGCAAAAAAAGAAAGAAACTACCATACAATAAAACTAAACAGAAGTGAATATAATGAGAAACTGGCTTTCAACTGTTCCCATCAACAGTAGTATGTACAATCCTGCCCATTCTCATTTCAAACTTGGAGTCTAGCTTTTGTCTAAACTCTAATCTATTTAGGCATGTTCAGTAAACAAACATTAAGCTGAATTATTTACAAAGTTAGGATTCCACACATTCCAGTTAGAACAGCTTTTATGTGAGAGTAAGACACTGCTGCCCTGCAATGCAGGGGCAATCTAAGGACAGTATCTTTCTCCGCCCCTTTGCCTGCCTTCCACACTCCCAACTCCATTTAAACACTAAATCCTGAAAATTGCTGGAGGACCACCAAGGGAACTGTGTAAAGAAGTCCCTTCATTACTAAATTGCTCTTTAGAAGCAAGAACTCGGTACTACCTAAGAACTAGAAGGAATGCACAGTTTTAACAGTACCATAATAGCAATTCGGAGTTTGCGCCTGAACTATGGGATGCCAAAGAAGCCAGGTATTTCGAAAGTATTTCCACCACTAAATAGCTATGAAGAAATTACAAAGATGCCATTTCTGAGAAATGTGAGAAAAACAGAGCATCCCAACTTATCTTTGTTTGACATTTATAGTGCTCATATCACAAAATCAGAAAAAACCTAGCCTCTTCCAGTAACTTTTTTACCTAGTGACTTCTATTAAAATTTGTCCTTCAATCACCAAGGAAACCAATTTGTAACCAAAACTATAACCGCTAGCATTTTCCCCTATAAATTATTACAGTTCCTTAGAACAAAATAAACCTAAAATTGATACATTAGCAATTTTAACTAAACGAAACCTTACAGAAAGTCTATAATTTAAAAGTACGAGTAATATTATACCAATATTTTCTTTTTCTTTCTTTTTTTTTTTTTTTCTGGGTCCTCAGCATATACCAATATTTTGTTAACAGCAGACAATATATTCTCCTTTGAGACTCATAGATTTAAAATGCATCACATTCATTTCTATTCAGCCCATAAGGACAAATAATTAAATTCTAAGAAATCTAACTAGATTTTAATCAGTTTTTCAAGAAAAGAACAAAAGAAATAAAATTACAACTTCAAAAACTAAAGAAAAAAATTAATGAATCTACTTTTTTTTTTAAAAAAGTTGATTATTAACATGCTGGGGGAAATGACTCTAGATAGGTACATATTCTAAATGTTATTATTTCTTTTCTTTTTTTTTTTTTTTAGCTACTGAGAGCTGGGTCTCAGACAAATGTTATTATTTCTTAATATTTAAAAAACTTATTTTATGAGATCTTTCTATTAGCTTTTGTTGCTTCTTAATCAGGGTCCCAAACACAATTTAATCTATCTAAAGGTCACTCGGGGTCAACATCAAGGTATCAGTCACTACGCCTTGCCACAGATCAGTATGTAGTGGTATGGTGCTTCATTTATTTGGGCTAAGGTAGGGATTACAGATTCTGGATTAGAGAATTCCTTCCAAATAACTAAAACTTAATTCTTTAAACCTAGAAACTTTAAAATTTAATCATTTGAAAAACTCACTGAAATACAGTATTCATTTTCCCTGACTCAGAAAACAGGTTAACTGCTCCCAATCAGAGACCCTGCTGCCACATGCAGACCGACCACACCTGCTGCGTAAGTCCCCTCAGCCCACTCTGCTCTTCCAGTGCCACCTCCTCTGTGATCACGCTGCTCCCTGGCACTAAGCAAGCACTTCTCCCCACACTGGCTTTTAACCTGATCTTTACTGCTATCACTCTCATTCCTGATTACAACCTGACTAGGCACTGCCTCACATATTCTACCATTTACATTCTCAATTTTGGTGAAAGCTGTCACCATTTTGGAGTCTTCCAAGTTGCAAACTTCAGTTATTCACCATTCTTCCCTTATCTCTACATCATGTTAGTCCGAAATCAAGCTGATCTAGAACTCAAAACTGCCTCTCTAATTTGATTTCTTTTTTCTATTCACCCCCAATCGGCTCCATCCCCACACACCTTAGTTCAGGTTCTCCCCTCTTGATTTAATCATAGCAACAGCCTTCCACTAGTTGTTCTCCTGACACCTTCTTTCCATCCTTCAGCTCTTTCTTTTCTTTAAAAATATTCAAATCTGATCAGATCATTTGTCTGATGGAATTGACCTTCAAATGCCTAAGGACTAAAGTCCAAATTCCTTAACAAAAGACTTAAAATCTAATCCCAAATTACTTCCTCGGAATCCCTTTTTCTAATTCCACACTGATTAAGAAAATAATCTACCGTATATACTCGAGTATAAGCCAAGTTTTTTCTGGCACAAAATTTGTGCCGAAAAACCCGAACTCGGCACAAATTTTGTGCAGAAAAAACTCGGCTTATACTCGAGTATATATACGGTAGATTATAATTTCCATGGAAAAAGAAAATAGAAAAAAGATAAAATATGTAAAAAATTACAGAACAGGTAGGCTTTTTTCCCTTTACCATGTTTGCTTCATGCTGTTTTTTTTGTTTGTTTCTTTCTTTCTTTCAGTAGAGCACCGTGGCATCACAGCTCAAAGCAACCTCCAGCTCTTGGGCTTAGGCGATTCTCTTTCCTCAGCATCCCGAGTAGCTGGGACCACAGGTGCCCACCACAAGGCAGTTTGGCTAGGGCCAGGTTCAAACCCACCACCCTCAGTATATGGGGCCAGCGCCCTACACACTAAGCCACAGGCACGGCCCTGCTTCATGCTGTTTAAACTCAAAGCTAAATTTCTTATGTTCTTCTGGAGAATATTCCTCTTGAGAATCCTGTTTCCTATAAATATCCCCACAGCACAATTTTTCCAATAATACTTCCTAATTTCATGAACAATGTAAGTATGACCCATACTTTCCTCAGCCTCCCTAGTAGCTGGGACTACAGGCAAAAATCATTTAGCAAAGGGTTTTTCTTCTTGTTTCTAAATTAAATAACTGCTGATTCCTATCATAAAACTAAACCTCCACATAATTTGACATTCAATGTTTTACTAAAACTTCCTACTTTGTAGGTAAAAGCCATTCTTTTCTTAGCCTTGACACTTTTACTAACATTATTCCTTTCCACAGCCTTATCTGTCTCACAAAAATATAGATAAAATAAAGTAAGTCCCTAATGTTGATTTGACAAAATCTATTATGACATGATTTGAAGGTGCACAGAGAAAACAATGGGCATTATTGAGAAGCAGACACCAGGCAACCAATGCAGCAGTTAGCACCTAACCGTCACATAAGCACTGCAATACAAGGAATTTTTAAAAAGAAAAGAAAAACAAGATTGTTAAATCTGTGAATGCCAAAGGTGTAATCTGTTTACATCCATTAAAGTCATATACATCCTCTGTACAAATGACCTGGCCTAACACGATAAACAGGATGGGCAAATGTTACCTAAAAAAGCTAAACCTTAAAACTGAAGAAGCAGCTAATTTTTTACAGATTGCAAATTACTTAGAATAATAAGTGCTCTAAGCTCTAGATAAAAGCTTTCTGATCTATCTTAACTGTTATCTCTTCCAAAATGAGACATCAAGTACCCTTTTGTTTTACTTTGTAATAATCCAAGCTCAACTCCAAAAAATCAAGTATACTGACTAAAATATAATTTAACAGTTTTATATCTTTTAATGTATGTATAAGTCTTCTAAAAATCTCAACAAAAATGAACTTTAAAGAAGTACCATTTTGCCCCTAAAGAAGGTCTTCTAGGATATGAGTTTCCATGTACTTCATCCTAGAAATAACTACTGCATGTAATAAAATTAAGACATAAATATAAATACAAAATTCTAAGGATAAAAATGTTAATCAAGTCAGGAGGATCAGAGGATTAAAAATATCTCAATAAACAGTCAATGACAGGGAAGGCCAGGCTCAGTGGCTCATAACTGTAATCCCAACACTTGGGGATGCCAAGGCAGAATGATCACGGACCACGAGTTCAAGACTAGCCTAGGCAACACAGCAAGACCTTGTCTTTAAAAAAAAATTGAAAAATTATTCAGGTGTGCTAGTGCATACCTACAGCACCAGCTACTTGGGAGCCTGAGGCAATAGGATTATTTAAGCCAAAGGTTCTCAACCTGTGGGTCATGGCCACAGGAACTGTATTAAAAGACTGCGGTATTAGGAAGGTTGAGAACCACTGGTTTAAGCCCAGGAGTTTGAGATTATAGAGAGCTCTGATGACTGTACCCTAGTCTTGGTGACAAACCGAGACCCTGTCTCAAAAAGTTTAATCCTCGCACTTTGGGAGCCCAAGGCAGGTGGATGACTTGAGCTCAGGAGTTCGAGAACAGCCTGAGCAAGAGTGAGACCCCGGTTCTAATAAAAATAGAGAAAACTAGTCAGCCTGGTGGCACATGCCTGTAGTCCCAGCTACTAGGGAGGCTGAGGAAAGAGGACACCTGAAACCCAGGAGTTTGAGGTTGCTGTGAGCTACGATGATGCCATGGCTGATACCCAGGGTGACAGAGTGAGACTTAGCCTAAAAAAAAAAAAAAAAAAAAAAAGGAAGGAAGGAAATGAAACACATGAAGAAAGATACTCCAATCTGGACATCAAAAATGTTGAAGATGATCACAGTTTCAAATGAAAAAGGCAGACTTTCTTTTTTTTTTTTTTTTTGCAGTTTTTGGCTGGGGCTGGGCTTGAACCTACCACCTCTGGCACATGGGGCCAGCGCCCTCCTCCTTTAAGCCACAGGCACTGCCCAAAACAGACTTTTAACAGCTCCTTCCACTGAAGGTACAGTTCACAAAAATATAAAAATATAAAATTAGTCAAATATAGATGTACAGTGTACAAGTACACATATCATTAAAAAGTTTATAAATCATAAATTCATAAATATATGTAACTTGTAAAGAAATGAATCTGAGTAATTCTGCATATCTATCAGATTAAAAAACAAAAATCAACATACTAGACATCCTTTATAAGCATACACTCTCTTGCTTTCTCGGAAACAATGCTGGATAGACACATGCATGTGCACATGTATCTAAATATCTAAAGATTCTTATCGACTTTGTTTCCAAAGATACAAGTCCAGACAAATAGAATAGGTGTCTATATCTGCTTTGTATTGGACAATTCCTCTTTATAAGGCTAAAATTTTATAAAATGATATAAACAAGTGTATTTCAAGTAATTTACCTCAAAGGATAAACAAGCTCATTATCTAACATCTGAAGGATTATTGTTTGTGAAATACTTTATAAGAAAAAAAATTTTTTTGAAACAGAGTCTTATTTTGTTTCCCTAGGTAGGGTGCCATAGCGTCATAGCTCACAGAAATCTCAAAATGTTGGGTTCAAGAGATCCTCTTGGTCTCAGCTTCCAGAGTAGCTGGGACTACGGGAATCCGCCATAACACCTAGCTAGTTTTTTTATTTTTAGTAAGATGGGGTCTCACTTTTGCTCAGGCTGGTCTTGAATTCCTGAGATCAAGAAACCCACCTGCCTCAGCCTCCCCGAGTGCTAGAATTACCTGTGTGAGTCACCCTGCGCAGCCACTGTATAAGAAATTTCAGACTGCCAATAATTCCATCAAAGCAACAGGCAACTATGATAAGATTAACATTTCTATTTTTAAAGTAAAAATATCTTCCAGTTAAACATCACACATACATTTATCTTCACCACTTATTGAAAACACAATAAAAAACAAGGGTATAAAAGTATACGAACAAACAAGGAAACCGTATCTAAGACAGGAGGTATCTATTGCCAACAACTTTTGAGGTGATGAAAACTGGATGAAAGAGAGGTAATCAATTACCAGAGAAGAAAAAGCTAATACCTAAGGAAAAAACAAAAGGGTCTGTGTCAGAAACTGGAGGCAACTAGCGGGTGAGGGGAACCACACACAGTGAAGGGTGTGATAAACGGGGAACACTGGCTGATAGTCTGTGTAGGAGGCAGCTGCACCCTTAGGTCCCCACCCCAGCTTATGATGGGACAAGTGACTGACTCCGCTTTGCTGACACGTACAATAGTTTAAAGATATTAAATAACAGAGGTCTCGAACTCTTGAACAATGGTTAATGCCAAGGGCTTTTATTGAGCAAAGCTACAAACTGAAAGCTCGGAGCCCCAATAACCATTCCAAAATTCTGCTCCAGGAATGTTGATAGCATGTTTCTCACCACATAGGCAGCAGGCTATAGAATTCTTCTTTCGGAAAGACAGAGATTCCAGAAAAAAGACCCATAAAAACCAACATTTGGGCATCCCCCAATGAACAAACCAATTCTACTCAATATTCCTGTTGCTGACTCCAACCAACAAACTCTGGGTTCACACTCAAACTTTTAATTAACTCCTTAGTACTTTATGCTTGAATATGAATAGGCAATATAGACCACTATGCACTTGAGGATGACCTCCAACTGGAAAGAGACCAAAATAAACTGCAAAAATAATCTCAGAACAGATTAAGACATAGAGCAGAAAAAATGAAAACATGTAGAATTAGTTTCTGAACTATATCCGTGAAATAAAAATAGCACTCTAATCAAGACAGGAACCATTAAAGAATAAAATGAAGTCTTCAAAATTTAAAGATACAAAAGCAGGTTTTTCTCTTCAACGCAACATAAGAGCTAGAAATCAGAGAACTTCACAAAAAAAGGGTCAGAAGTAGAAAATCAGAGAAAAAAATTTATGAAAACCAGAGGATCAATCCAGAAGACTCAACAACAAATTAACAGAAATTCCAGAAAGAGGAAAAAAAAGGAAGACAAACATAATCAAATATATTAAGCCAAACAAACAAAACAACCTGCCTAGAAATGAGGAACATGAACTTTCTGCTGGACTGATGATAGATCATACCAAATGTCCAGCACAAGAATGAAAAAAAAGCCAGCCCCGTGTACTACACTGCAAAATTTTTGAAGAGGGATAAAGAAGATCCTAAAAGGTTCCAAAGAGTAAAGAATCAGAACTCAGAATAGCAGTGAACCTCTCAATGACAAAAAAAGACAAGATATAAGAAAATTTATTTCAAATTCCTAAGAGAAAATCACTTGCACATGAACATCTATATTACATGAATATTAATTTCCTGTAGTTGCCATAATAAATTACAAGCTAGATAGCTTAAAACAACAGAAATAGACTCTCTCACAGATGTAGAAGCTAAAAGTTAACAATCTAGCAAGGCCTCATCACCTGGGGGTGGGGGGAAGCTTTTGGGGAGAATCCATTCTTTGCAGCCTCCTCCAGCCTCTGGGGGTTGTCAGCACCCTGTGACTTGCAGGGCATGGCTCTACCTTACACCCTGAGGTCACACTCCCTACTCTGCTTCTGTCTGTCAAATCACTCCTGTGTGTCTAAGAATCACCCTGTATGTCAATGGCCTTAGGGTCCATCTAGACCAGCGGTTCTCAACCTGTGGGTCATGACCCATAGGAACTGTATTAAATGGCCATGGCATTATGAAAACCACTGATCTAGACAATTCAGGATTACCTCTTCATCTCCGAATCCTTAACTGCATCTGCAAAAACCCTTTTTCCAAATAAATGCATTCACAAGTTCCAAGAATTAGGACATGAATATGTCATTTTGGAAGCCATATATCAGGCCAATGCATCAATAAAAACTAAGAACACCTATACTCCTTCCCAGAAAGCTACTGATAACTATGCCATGCCAAAATGCAGAAGCAAGCCATAAAAAAAGAAGACAGGTAGTCCAAAAAATAAAAGCTACTGCAAAGGCCAGAGATGAAGGTAACTCCCAGTCAGGGATAAAACAATGTCACAAGATGACAGTGCACAGCAGGTAAAGAACAGTCTAGACAGCAGCAGGAGACAAGTTGAGAAAGACACTACTCAGAATGGCTTTTTCTAAAAAGTGTGGAAGGACTTTGATGCATAAAAAACTAAGAAAAAAGGAGGCAAATGTTAACTCCAAGAAAACAAAAACTGTAAGAAAATAAGTTGAAGAAAGTAAACATTATTACTGCATACTACTTTGCTCAGTAGTGAATAATATTTACATTGAAGACCAACTTACCCAACCCCCCCAAAAAAAAAAAAAATTATTTTTTTTTAAGACAGGATCTGGGTAGAGTGCCATGGCGCCATCATAGCTCACAACCATCTCAAACTCTAGGGCTCAAGCGATCCTCTTGCCTTAGCCTCCCTAGTAGCTGGGACTCCCAACTAGATTTTCTATTTTGAGCAGAGATGGGGTCTTGCTCTTGCTCAGACTGGACAGCCTTACACTATGTTAGAAGGACAAAATGTGGGGAGGTCAGAAAGTGAAGGGAAGTGAAGATACTAATTCTTTACTTTCATAAAAAAAAATCTAGTGGTGATAAGAAACACTATAGTATAAACATTATTTAAGATACGGGGATAAATACTGAAAGAAAGACCTAAGAATTGAAAATGGTTACCTTGGGGGTAAAGATGCAAAACAAGGGTTTAGAGAAGTGTGGTAAAAAGTAGTGGTTACTTTATATAATTTAAGCTCATTCCTGATACTGTATGTACTTCTATTGCTTTGATAATAAAATTTGAAATCTCTAATTCAGAAAAAAGAAAAATATTTTGAGAAAAATGATTTGTTCCAGCCTGTCACACTTAAGAAATATTTGTCACATAAAAAAATCTTCTAACCCAAAAATGCCCTGGTCCGGATGGCTTCACACCAGAATTTTATCAAACCTTCAAAGGAAGAGCTTATTCCTATACTACAGAAATTATTCCAAAAAGTTGAGGAGGAAGGAATCTTCCCCAACATGTTCTATGAAGCAAACATCACTCTGATACCAAAACCAGGAAAAGACCCAACTAAAAAGGACAACTTCAGACCAATTTCACTAATGAAGATAGATGCAAAAATTCTCAACAAAATCTTAGCCAATAGATTACAGCTTATCATCAAAAAAGTCATACATCATGATCAAGTAGGTTTCATCCTAGGGATGCAAGGCTGGTTTAATATATACAAGTCTATAAATGTTATTCACCATATCAACAGTAGCAAAACCAAAGACTATATGATCCTCTCAATAGATGCAGAAAAAGCATTTGATAAAATCCAGCATTCTTTTCTAATTAGAACACTGAGGAGTATAGGCATAGGTGGCACATTTCTTAAACTGATTAAAGCCATCTATGACAAACCCACAGCTAATATTTTACTGAGTGGAGTAAAACTGAAAGCTTTTCCTCTTAGAACTGGAACCAGACAAGGTTGTCCTCTGTCACCATCACTATTCAAGATAGTGCTGAAAGTTCTACCCAATACAATTAGGCAAGACAGAAAATAAAGGGAATCCAAATGGGAGCAGAGGAGGTCAAACTCTCTCTCTTTGCTGATAATATGATCTTATCCTTAGAGAACCCTAAAGACTCAACCACAAGACTCTTGGAAGTCATTAAAAAATACAGTAATGCTTCAGGATATAAAATCAATGTCCACAAGTCAGTTGCTTTTGTATATGCCAACAACAGCCAAGATGAGAGGTTAATTAAGGACATAACTCCCTTCACCAGAGCCCCAAAGAAAATGAAATACTTAGGAATATATCTAACAAAAGAGGTGAAGGACCTCTATAAAGAAAATTATGAAACCCTAAGAAAGGAAATAGCTGAGGACTTTAACAAATGGAAGAACATATCATGCTCATGGTTGGGAAGAATCAACATTGTTAAAATGTTTATAATTCCCAGAGCAATTTACTGGGAATAAAATACCTATTAAAATACCTACATCCCTATTAAAATACCAACATCCTTTTTTTTTTTTTTTTTGCAGTTTTTTGGCCAGGACTAGGTTTGAACCCACCTCCTCTGGCATATGGGGCCAGCACCCTGCTCCTTTGAGCCACAGGAGCCGCTCCCAACATCCTATTTTCAAGTCTTGGAAAAAATAATTCTGTGATTTGTATGGAACCAGAAAAAAAACCTGTATACCTAAGGCACTTCTTAGTAATAAAAACAAAGCCAGGGGTATTACCATACCACATTTTAGGCTGTACTACAAGGCCATAGTAGCCAAGGAAGCATGGTACTGGCACAAAAATAGAGACATAGACATTTGGAATCGAGCAGAAAACCAGGAAATGAAACCAGCAACTTACAGCCACCTAATCTTCGATAAACCTAACAAGAGCATCCACTGGGGGAAAGACTCCCTATTCAATAAATGGTGCTGGGAGAATTGGATATCCACATGTAAAAGACTGAAACTGGACCCGCACCTTTCTCCACTCACAAAAATTGATTCAAGATGGATAAAGGACTTAAATTTAAGGCATGAAACAATAAAAATCCTCAAAGAGCGCATAGGAAAAACACTGGAAGATATCGGCCTGGGGAAAGACTTTATGAAGAAGACTGCCATGGCAATAGCCAACAACAAAAATAAACAAATGGGACTTCATTAAACTGAAAAGCTTCTGTACAGCCAAAGAGCCAACAACCAAAGCAAATAGATAACCTACCCAATGGAAATGGAAAATCCCATAGGTAGGATATTTGCATATTTTGAATCAGACAAAAGCTTAGTAACTAGGATCTATACAGAACTTCAATTAATCCACAAGAAAAAAACCAACAATCACATACATCAATGGAGAAGAGAGATGAAAAGAACCTTCTCTAAAGAAGACAGACAAATAGCCAGCAAACATACGAAAAAATGCTCTTCATTTCTAACTATTAGAGAAATGCAGATTAAAACCACCCTGCAATATCATCTAACCCCAATGAGACTGGCCTATACCACAAAACCTCAAAACTGCAGATGCTGGCACAGATGTGGAGAGAAAGGTACACTTTTACACTGCTGATGGGACTGCAAACTAATACAACCTTTTTGGAAGGAAGTATGGAGAATCCTCAAAGAACTCAACCTAGACCTCCCATTTGATCCTATAATCCCATTACTGGGCATCTATCCAGAAGGAAAAAAAAGCCTTTTATTATAAAGATACTTGTACTAGGCTGTTTATTGCAGCCCAATTTACAGTCGCTAGAATGTGGAAACAGCCTAAATGCCCTTCAACCCAGGAATGGATTGGCAAGCTGTGGTATATGTACACCATAAAATATTATTCAGCTACTAAAAAAAATGGAGATTTTGCAGCGTTTGTACTAACCTGGATGGAGGTAGAACACATTATCCTTAGTGAAGCATCACGGGAATGGAGAAGTATGCATCCTATGTATTCGACTTTGATATGAGGACAATTAATGACAATCAGTGACATGGTGGGGCATGGGAGAAGCGGAGAGCAGACAGAGAAAGAGGGAGGGGGTGAGGGTAAGGAAAAGAAAAAAACAGAGAAAGAGGGAGGGGGTGAGGGTAAGGAAAAGAAAAAAACAAGAAGAAGAATGAAAATAGTGACTAACTCTCACACAAATTGGATTTGATCTTGACTAAAGTGCATTTCTTAAACATTAATTTTTACTTTAACTTGTTAATATGTTGTTTAGGATACAGGATACTGCATCCTCATTTATAAGTGAATGATGTTTGTAATTTCCCCTTTATAATAATATATTTTTTCTAACCTTAATATCAGGTGTATCCAGATTAAGTAGAATGATTTTGAAGTATTTCTTCTGTTTCTATTGTCTATAAGATCAGCATGATCTATTTTTTGAAATTATCTTTTATCTTTATTTATAAATATTGTCTATTCTTTGATACTTTGGAAAAAAAATACCGTAATAAGAAGTAGTTAATTGATGACTCCATACTGAACCTCAGAGTCAAAGCTTTCTGTAATAGACATGTTCTTACTTGACAATGTGAATATTACTTTCTTTGCATTACCATTATTATTACTGCTTAATACTGAGTTGTAGCAATCGTCTAATTTCTTTTCTGAATGTATTTGTTTTCCTTCATTTTTTGTGAGGTTTTTGTTTCTGGTCCCTATTTTAAACATTGCTATTGTTGTTAAAGTTTAAGCCTTTTTAATTTTGTAAAGGCAAAAAGTGGAAGCTAATGAACATGTATATGTGAAAATAAAAAAAAAAAAGAAAGAAATATTTGTCACAATGTCTCTATATTGGGTATCTTCAAGAAATGTGAAATTTCTAAGAAAATTATTGAAAAAGCATTCTTTAAAATAAATTCCCAACTCATTAGGAGTAAAAAGATTTTAAAAAAAGAAATCCCACCAAAACCACTCCTCTAATATGACAACTAAAATGGACTCAACCTCTATAAACTATATTATTACAATTCTGTCCATATCTAGATTTACTGTAATATAAAACTGTGGGCTCTTCTTGGTTTGGGACATAAGACTTTAATGTCACAACTATGAATAAATAAAATGAATTAACTGGGAAAAGGGACTGAAGTCATTACAATGAAGATGTTTCCAAATTGGTATCCTGACAGCCGCCAGTGAATCCGGTTTTTATGTGGGTAGTCTCTAATTTTAGAGATTTTACAGTATTAGAAGTACTAAATTAAAAAAAAACAAAAACTATCTTTTGAATACCATTACAACCCAGAGAAGGAACAAGTTTTTTTGTCACACTGTGTATGAAAAAAACGGAGCATTTATAAGGTAAGGGCACACAGCTATGGTTCTCGGTCAAAGAAAAATAAGAGACAAAAGGGCAAATGTTATTCTCTACTTTCTTACCATCTCCCTTTATCCAGTTAATCTATGATTCATCCCCGTGATTAGATCTGGCACACCAAATCTACGCCCACCTTTGTCTCCCCTTCCTTCCCTTTAACTGCCTTAAAAGTCCACCCATTTCAAGTAACACACATAGACATACTGATCTATGCTCTAAATAAGTATTACAGTTACTTTGAAGGTCCCCCAACAAATGAGGGTAGCCACTTAATTTCTATGTTATTGTAACTAGTGTAGCTGATATTAACATGTAGTCCAGACACACTAATCTAGAATCTGTCCATTGTCAAGTTAATCTTGTTAACTTATTTATCTGAAGCCATTTTTCCATCTTAATTGTAAGTCTTTAAAAAGACACACAAGATAGTACCTGGTACAAATATACACTTAAATATTTTTATATCAATAATTGATCCAGTCACAAATAGTATAGTACTTTTATAGTTAATCAGATGCAAACTCAAACACAAATTTTTAAAAAGCGTTTTCCAAAAATAGGGGCTCAAAGTGAAAACAAACATTTTTAAATGAAAGAAATACATCAGGGTATTGGTGGCATGCAACAGATTAGAAACAAATTATCTTTAGAGCAAAACCACTTTGGCTCGAGTCTCAAGCTGTTTTTGATTTTGTCCAAGATTAATACTATGGCTATGATCAGTGAAGAAGAAAAAAGGAAGTCAAGGGCAAATGCAAATGATTAAGAAAGAAAATGCAATGCCATTGAAAAGAACCTGTCATACATTTTCATAACTCATGAAAGAAAGAATCCCATAGCAAAAATAAACATTCTCTAAAAAATTACTTCAAAACCAACAGGAATAAGAAAAAAAGTCTTACTATCTTTCCGCTAGTTCTTTCCCATCCCATGCTACCCAATCTTTCTCTAGTTCTTAGAGTAAAATGTTAGTAGTAAGAACAGAGCCTGGTAAGGCTTTTTAACTATAAAGTATAAATTTCCACACATAGTGTTCAAATGTTTATGATTACTTCTGATAGACACTTTAAAATAGCAGCACTAGTGAGAATCATTATTATATAAATAAATCAGAGAACTTTCATCAAAATTTGATAAAATGGCAATATAATCAAGAAAACTGAAAAATACTCCGACCCTAGTCTAGCATGAAATTCCTAAATTCTCTTCTTGCCAGGGTTTCAACTGTTTCCCCAATATATAAACAAAAAATATGACAGAGACACTCATCTCCTAATTGATTAAAGTACTTTTTGTTGTGAACAGAAATCAAGCCCTCAAACACAACTGTGTATTTGGCTTTAATTAAAAAAACAAACAAACAAACAAACAAAAACAGCCCTTCTGAGATTAAAGCACATTTCAAAAGTTTTCACCTGGTACATAAGAAAGGCAACTATTTAGGTACACAGGTGAAAGCTGGAGAAGCAAAGTCATCATGCCAAAGATGTGTTCTTTACCTCCCAACTGGCTGAACGTTACCAAAGCTGTCTTAATGCAAAGATGACTTTCTACCCTTATTTCATAAAGCTCTGACTCTTCATACTTTACAAATTACGTACAATCACAATTACTTCCATAGATGAAAGCCTCAAATTTAAAGCTGTGGCCTTCACTTAGGCTTCTATTCTCCAATATGCACAACTGTAGGATTTCAGGTAGGGGATGTAAACCCCGGCTCTAAACAATGTATCTGAATCTGGTTGGTTCCTAAATTCTAACAGCAGGGGTTTGAGACCCATAATCAGCAATTTTCATACTGAGTCAATCATCACCAAACTAAAGAATCCCAACCTTTAAATTAGGCTATAGGTATGTAGGAATTTTAATAAAATTAAAATAATAAAATAAATAATAAATAAAATTATTAACATAAAAAGAACTGTAATCCTATGGTGTTCTTTTCCATCTCAAAACTCTTGTTTTGTGTTGAAAAGTCAAAATAAGAGCTGCAAAGTCTGATATACTGAATCCTACATGAAAGTCTTACCTGTTTGACTTTTGAGCTCTTCCTAGTTGAAGTGGTCTCATTTGTACTTCCATCCATTCCTCTCAAAACACTGATGAAATCTTTCTTGGAAACAGCTGATATCAACTTAGCACGCCGCCTAACAGAGCCTCCAGCTTCTTTAACCTTTTCATCAACATTTTTTTGATGTTTCTGAACAGCATTAAATAATTGCACCACACCCCTACAAAATATAAAATGACCAGAACAATGTAGTTAAGTAACAATTATGCTAAAATACAAATGCTGAGCTTAAGAACAATGGATTTTTGCAACCAATTTCAGAGAGGGTATTTATACCCCTGCACTGCCTTTGTGTCTCCATTTCTCTCACCTTCTCTCCATCATAAGAGGGACCCACTTCCAACTCTCTTTGGAAGTGCTCTAAACTTCCTCTTTGTTCTTCCTAAACAAAATCTCTCTTTGTTACACTGACACTTGTGCAAGTTACTTTGCTCTCTATTCATGCTGCCTGTGCAGCTCCACTTTTACTTCCAGTTTCCATTCCTTTTTTACTTTTCCACGATGCCTTTGGTTGCACATTCTAGCTTAGCAGAGTAATCAAACCAGGTCAACTGGATTTGGGAAATTGGAACCCCCAACACCCAACATGATCAATGAAACAAAATTAATGAATTATTGCTAATTGATGTGTATGTAGGGATTCAATTGTATTAGTCTTTCTATTTCTGTGTCTTTAATAAAAAATAGCCTTTTGTCCTGGAAAAAAAAAAAGAACAATGGATTTCCACTGCCTAGAAAAGTAGCAAGCACTTAAATGAACAAACTGGATAAATGGTTAAATACATCTAAAAAATGAACATATGTTTCAATAAATCAATATAAATTTCTGAATAGAGAAATAAATGTGGATTCATATTTTAATAGCTTTGGTTTTTCTAAATAAATTTTTGTGAAATTAGAACTAAGAATTACTTTTTTTTTTTTAAGAGACCAAGTCTCACTTTGTCACCCTTGGTAGAGTGCTGTGGCATCACAGCTCAGAGCTCACAGCAACCTCCAACTCCTGGACTTAGGTGATTCTCTTGCCTCAGCCTCCCGAGTAGCTGGGACTACAGGCGCCCGCCACAACACCCAGCAATTTTTTGTTGCAGTTTAGTCGGGTCTGCGTTTGAACCCACCACCCTCGGTATATGGGGCCGGAGCCCTACTCACTGAGCCACAGAGGCCTCCTCTGAGAATTACTTTTTAACACAAACTTCTATTTCTCAGAATATAATTATATAATGATTAAACACATTATATAACATGTAATGGAGAAAACAGTCTTTACAGTTAGCAGTCTAAGCATTTGACTCTAGGAAAGATTTTCTGGATCTCAACGTCATCTGTAAATTAGAAAAATAATGTCTGAGTAGCTTAAAAAGTACTCAGCTATTATCATCTTCACTTTTTGTTTTTTTTTGAGACAGAGTCTCATTATGTCGCCCTTGGTAGAATGCTGTGGCGTCACAGGCTCACAGCAACCTCAAACTCTTGGGCTCAAGTGATTCTCTTGCCTCAGCTTCCCAAGTAGCTGGGACTACAGGCACCCACCACAATGCCCAGCTATTTTGTTGTTGTTGTTGTCACTGTTATTTTAGCTGGCCTAAACCAGGTTCGAAACCACCAGCCTCAGTGCATGTGGCCAGCACCCTAACCACTGAACTATGGGAGCCAAGCCTATCTTCACTTTTTGTGTTATGAAACTAATTTTTAAATCCTACTTTTAAAGGTATTTTTTTTTAGGGCAGTGCCTGTGGCTCAATGAATAGGACGCCAGCCCTACATACTGAGGGTGCCACGTTCGAACCTAGCCCCGGTCAAACTGCAACAAAAAATAGCCGGGTATTGTGGCAGGTACCTATAGTCCCAGGTACTAGGGAGGCTGAGGCAAGAGAATTGCCTAAGCCTAGGAGTTGGAGGTTGCTGTGAGCTGTGACACCACAGCACTCTACCAAGGGCTATAAAATGAGACTCTGTCTCTTAAAATAAAACTCTGTTCTATAGTTAAGTTCATGCCAAGGTGAATTCTGAAAAACCAAGACTAGCAGTGTCCCATAAAGGAGCCACATGTGACTAGTGAGAATTTGAAATGTGGCTAGTTTAAAGTGGTATATGCTATAAATGAAAATACATAGGATTTCAAAGTATGAAAAAAAGAATTTTTAAATCTCATTACTGTTTTACATTGATTACATGTTAAAATGATATTTTTAATATAGAGTTAAACAAAATATGTTACTAAAATTAATTTTACTACTTTCATTTTATCTTTATCAATGTGGCTATAAGAAAATGTTAAATTATAAATGTGACTCACATTCTATTTCTACTGGGCAGGGCTAATTTAGGCCATTATGATCCATTACAGCTTTAAAATTCTATAACCTATGAATTCTCTTGCTGCAGTAATTGCTGAAAGAGGAGATCCACCACAGTCTCTGAACACTCCTGCAGGTTCTTGTAAGGTTTTTCAAAAATGAAAGGCCCTGACTGCTCTTTCCCCAAGCCATTTCTCAGGGTTGTATTTGCAGTAAGTAGCATTCCCCCTCCCCCACTCCACCTCCAGACAAAGAGCAGGCTTGTTACCAATCACTATAAAAGAGACTGATTCCCAAGCCAAGTGATCTTCTACTGTATCACAAGCCACTCACATGCAGGCATCTATTTAGAGCACCTGCATTCCCCGTGGGACAAAAGAAACCAGTGAGAATGTGAAGTTCCTGCTACTGCTTTAGCCATGAGTAATAAAGTCCTTTATCTTTGTCTCAAAAGTCTCTTGTCTTCCACCAGCATCCAAGAAACTTTAACAGGCTAGCTTATATAGCTGGAGAATAAAATTCCAGACCCTTTACAGCAGTGACAGGACCAGACAATCGAGGTGTCCAAGGGACAAAATTTAAAGAGGTACTCACTTTCATGGAATTTTCTAAATACTTTATATGTATTTATATATAATACTTTATATGTTTTTCATGCAATTTTCTAAATATTTTATATGTATTCCTTCACTTAATTCTCGGAGAAACCCTAGAGGCTTGTTATAACACTATCCTCCTTTTACAGATAAACTGGGACAGAAAGAAATTAAATAGTATCCCCAAGGACACACAGCTAGTAAGTCAGTGGTAGAATTTGAACCCAGCAGTCTGGCTTTGAACCCATCACCCATGCCCTTCATCACCACACCACATCACACGCTATCACTATATAACAGTTAGATGGATTAGAAAATGACCAAAATGATTTAAATAATTAAGAACTTGAAAGCAGGCTGGGCATGATGGCTCATGCCTGTAATCCTAGCACTGTGGAAGGCCAGGGCATGTAGATCACTTGAGCTCAAGAGTTTGAGACCAGCCTGAGCAAAAGTGAGACCCTGTCTCTACTAAAAATAGGAAAAAACAGCCAGGCATTGAGGCAGGTGACTGTAATCCCAGTTACTCAAGCAGCGCCCAAGAGTTTGAGGTTGCCATGAGCCAGGACGTCCAATCACTCTACCAAGGGCACAGAGGAAGACGCTATCTCAAAAAAAAATTAAGTAATTCCACTAAATAGAATTGCTTCATTCTTTAAGTAGCAGCCCAAATATCATCTCCTCTGTACTGCCTTCCCCGACTCCTCCAGACAATCTGCTGTTGCATGTTCCCAATACATAAGACATAATTCCTACAGATGGGTAAAAATAGATGGGCAAAAACTGCCCAGCAGCCACCATATCCTATTTATCTTTAGACACAGAGGGCATCAAATAAATGTTTGGCGCAGACAAAAAAAAAGTGAAAGAATAGCATGAAGCTCTATAATGTATAATGCCATAAATATAATGCAAGATAACAAAAATCATCAGTGCCATAAATTTAGACAACCATCACAAGAGAAATGCAGTAAGAGGTCTGATTACAGTTCTTACGACTATAAATACAAGATGATCTGAAATAGATTCATACCGAATATACACTTAGCACTTATAGTCTTGCCTCATGAGACTGCGGACTCTTTCGTTGAATTACAGTGTTGAATAAGGCAGGTCTAGATATGTATAACTTGGCTCTGAGATGGCTAAGCTTAAGAATCAAATGTGGTCAACAATAGATCACTATCAAAGCTTTAGAATACTTATTTTTTTCAAGGGCAAAAACACTGCCTTACCTTGTAGCAATTCTCTGAAGATTTCTCTCAGTTTCTTTGTCTTTGACAACATCTGGCTTTACTCTGCACATCATTTCCCACTCCAGCCTCTTATCACGCTGTGTTATAAATATTGTTATATGAAAGAATATTAGATATTTTTGAAAGTGCAGCAAACACTGATATGATACTCTGTGAAAGGACAGAGGTAATAAATCATTCTGACTTAGTTTGTCATAGAGACTTTAAGAAAACCACAATTTTAGGGGTTCAGCTTAGGGAGCCTGTGGTTATGTGAGAGGCACAAAGTGAGTTTCTGTCAAGCTCTCTGACAGCGGGGGTCTGGAGACCTGCCAGCACATTCAGCCAGGCAATACAAGGTAGACGTAAGAGAGCCACATGCCTGATGTGCCACGGCCAGATCATCAGAGGAAAGCACAGGCAAGACTCCAAACTGCCCTCTCTGCTAATTAACAAGATTAAACGCTATTTATCTTTATTTTCAGAAATTTCCTCCACAATCAGAATTACTAAGGAATCCTATCAGCTTTTAAAAGAATAGCATCACATCCATATATTTATATATTAATTATTTCTCTTTGCACAAAATCATTTAAACCCACTTCTCCTCCTGCAGAATACCTAACCAATACTCTTGCCACACATGGTGTACCAGTTGCAAACTATAGCAAACTGACTCTCTGCTATTGTGCCGAAATAGAAGGGGAACTGGGAAATAAGAAGATCCCATAGAGAACAGAATTTAGTTTGGGCTTGGCTCCCGTAGCACAGTGGTTATGGCGCCAGCCACATATACTGATGCTGGCGGGTTCGAAACCGGCCCCTCCAGCTAAAACAACAATGACAACTGCAACAAAAAATAGCCAGGTACTGTGGTGGCTGGGGCAAGAGAATTGCTTAAGCCCAAGAGTTTGAGGTTGCTGTGAGCTGTGATGTTACAGCACTCTACTGAGAGCAACATAGTGAGACTCTGTCTCAGGAAAAAAAAAAAAAGAATTTAGTTTGAAATTGTCTTTGAGTAGTATCCTGGCCCCAGAAATCTGATTTAATACAATGCATGTTCAGGTCTCCTTCTCAGGCCAACATTTAACCAAATATCAAATATAATGATATGATGAACTAATCACCAAGAAGCTAGCAAGCATCAAATACATCAAAATGAGTAATAAAGACCAGTGGGGAAAAAATGCTTTTACTCCGTCCTTTTCTCCACTCATCTATTTCTCATTTTGTATTAATGAGAATGTTTAATCACTATTAAACCAAACTCATGCTCTCACTATAAGGATTAGCCTTATTTTGCTTTGATAATTAAAAAGGAAACATGCTCAATGGAGTAACTTCATTTAAGTTTCTGAACATAACCTTGGTTATCCACCTTCACATAAAAAGCAAGTTAAAAGCTAATGTCTTGTTGGACAAAATGCAAGGAATAATTTGGTAAAGAACTAAAGTAGATAATCTAACCCACAAGACAACTATAGTAGGACACACCTGTTTTATTTTCTCTAGTCTTTCTTGTTTTAACTTTTCTTTTTCCTTTTCCAGCTCTTTGTTTTTGACCAAAATGGTGGGTTTACTTTTAGGAATTTTTTTGTTAAGGATTTTAGCCATGGCATTTGCCCAGCCCATATTGGTCCCAACACTGGATTCTGCAGTACTTTCATTTTCATTATAGGGTTCAACATCATCCTCATTGTCAGCTTCTCTTGCTTCATCATCAGAAGAAAAGCAATCCTTTTCCAATCCACAGCTTCCTACAATAGAAGAGTAAAAAAAAATTAAACTTTAACACCCTATGAAGAGGTTGTCATGACTACACACACACACACACACACACCCACCCCAGGGACCCTTCATGAAGCTCCACCTATCTCCATTCTTGTAAAGGCAGACTCTTCCAAGTCCCACAAGCTGCAGTAATGGTAAAGAACCATCTATCTCATTACCATCAGCCCCTAGTTTTGGCCCACCCACATCAACAGGGAAAATTGCAGCAGCTTCAAGACCCAGGACCCAGGCCACAGAAACAAATCCAACAACCTCTGCCATATCCCTGCTGTCAAAGTGGTGACAGATGCTGACATGGGGTCACTACAGGGTATAGTCAAGAACATGAACCATAATTTTGCCATTAAACTACTTAAAGAGAGTAATGAAGAATACTGTAAATAAATAACAAAGAACATTTTCTATTAAGAAAATAGGACAGGACAGCACCTGTGTGACTCAAAGGAGTGGGGCACCAGCCCCATGTACTGGAGGTGACAGGTTCAAACCTGGCCCTGGCCCTGGCCCTGGCCCTGGCCCAAAACTGCAAAAAAAAAAAAAAGAAAGAAAGAAAGAAAAGAAAATAGGACAGTATAATCAGAATAACTCTTCTAAGGAATTTAGCCCAGATATTTTAAATTGGGGGTGAGAGAGGGACTAAAAGCCAGCCTAATTTTAAAAAACATTTCAAGTTACCAGACTGTTAAAAGATTTTCTACTTTTAAGTATTTGCTGGTAAGTTCCACAGGTTTCTGAAGAAAGAAACTCCCCAGAGGGATCATACAGATGCATACAGCTGTGCTGACTGCTGGTGCTCTCATTGTTAAAAGCACAGTTAAAAGCAGTTACCAGTAACTGCAGAAGTTAAGAAAGGAGGCAAAACTTAAAGAGATACCCAGAAAATTGATTTGTGAGCAAAGGCATCACCTTGGTTGTGGTTTCTGCTAGTCCTGTGATCTGAGCCATTGGAATTTTAAATCATGAACTGGTTTCCTGGTAACCTGTATATGCTTTTTTTGGTTGTTCTGCATGATAAAATTCAACAAACAGTACACTGAAATTTACATCTTCAACTCTGAACTTGGTATTTTCATTCCCTTACTGAGTAGTATAATTAAATCTTTGGTATTTGGGGCCTTTCATTAGATACTTTTTTAAAAATGTTAAAGTGACTAGTTTCATAATCTTATAAGCAATTCTTTAAGAAGCAAAAGAAGAGGAAGGCTGAGACATTAACAAAGAAAGGGAAAACTCAATGGCATACAAATGGCTGTCACTTAAGAAGTAATGTCTTTGGGTAAGAAACTGTGCCTTATTTTTGACTCTAGAACTAGCTGAATCTCAAAAATTATGTATACAGATAATGCCATTACCTAAAACTTTTCCTACCACAATACCTCTACTAAGTAATATAACATTAGTAATTTAAGTAATCTTTTAAATATTTTCTTGCACTCGGAAAAAATATTATTTAACACTAAAAGAAGAAAAAGGCCTATCTAGGCCTATGCAGATTTCCTGCTGTTCCTGTAATTCGATTCTAGGCTTCCCATCCAGCTGTATGTGCAGCTAAACGGACAGAATTGAAAAGCAATCATAGTCCAAAAGCACTGCAGCATCTCAGTGAGTCTGCTCTGCCTCCATTAACCTTGGCAAAGCTAACCTTCAGAATCATAACTGCTACTTCTGCCTTCTAAAGAGTTCTACTTATTGATCCTTGTTACTTTAAAATGATCTATTCTTCAGCTCCAAGCCTCAGTCTTTTCTTTAAGTAATTGCCATAAAGCATGCATATTTTGCTTTTAAATATCCTCTCATCCTTTTTATGGTCAGAGTGTTGCTATGTTCTTGTTGCTTGTTCCCTACCCAAGTGTTATAGCGTGCAGGATAAAAGACCACCAAGGACGCCAATTAATTGATGGCAATTTAGGAGTCGTGATTAGGTTGGCCAACCGACTGCCCCTCTATGTGGATACAGAGGGAACAGTACTGGCCATGAAGAGGGAAGGGTTTACATAGGATAAATTATCTATACTATCAGGGGCTACCGTGTAGTTTGGCAAGAGAGCAAACAACTGACTTTTCGTAATTGGTTTGTACAGAAACAGAAGTGGTTTATGGCACTTGCAGTTACACAGCAGTTTACACAAGAGGGAAAAGAAAATAATTATACAAGAAGGGGAAACAGAACAATTTTATTTATTTTTTTTAATTTTTTTTTTTTTATTATTAAGTCATAGCTGTATACATTGATATGATCATGGGGCATCATACAGTAGTTTCACAGACCGGTTGACACGTTTATATCACACTGGTTAACATAGCCTTCCTGGCAATTTCACAGTTATTGTGTTAAGACATTTACATTCCACATTTACTAAGTTTCACATATACCCTTGTAACATGCACCACAAGTGTATTCTCACCAATCCCCCTTCTTCCACCCACCTCCCCCCTCCCTCCCCTCCCTTTTCCCCTTCCCCCTATTCCTAGGTTGCAAATGGGTTACAGCATTCATGTGAAAGCCCTAAATTAGTTTCATAGTAGGGGTGAGTACATTGGATAATTTTTCTTCCACTCTTGGGAT
>CAUYPK010045281.1:0-54113 GCA_963574355.1 Loris lydekkerianus
AGTTGGGTTATAGCCTTCATGTGAAAGCTATAATTTAGCTTCATAGTAGGGCTGAGTACATTGGATACTTTTTCTTCCATTCCAGGGATACTTTGCTAAGAAGAACATGTTCCAGCTCCATCCATGTAAACATGAAGGAGGCAAAGTCTCCATCTTTCTTTAAGGCTGCATAGTATTCCATGGTATACATGTACCATAATTTGCTAGTCCATTCGTGGGTCGATGGGTATTGATCAAGTGTTACTGAAAGTTCAGCACTTGCCCCTAAGGATGCATCAGAAGAATGAAGACAAGTGGTTTGAGGAAAAGGAAAGAGAAGTTTCTTAATTTGCCAGCAAATGAGGAGGCCACAGACTCCTATCTTAAAGTATCAATGTCTTGCCTCTGAGCTGAAATATAGAGATTTTAAAGGGGATGTTCTCAGCTTCAGGCTATTGTTGTTCAACAGTGCTGATGGTTGTGATTCATCCCATCACTGGCTAGCTAGGCTAAGAAAATCTTGTGACCTCTGCCTGGACAATTCCATTGAGCTATCTCTTATAGTATAAAGAAAGGATATCTCCACCTCTGACACTCCTGAGGCAAGAATGTAGGTTTTAATTCCCAAAAAGAATTGGGGGAGGTTTTAGAGAGCTTGAAAACATTTTTACCCTTTTTCTGACCATTCTGTTTATTACAAAAGAACATGGCATTATTCCGCAAAAAAGGAATTAAGAACTCTGGTTTTATTTTACTAATTCACATTTTGTGTGTGTCTTTTGGATTGTATGTTTATTGATCAAGTATAAATTTTCTTATTTTTATGATTGGAATAAAATATTTACAAAAATATTTTATAGAATCATAATTTATAATAACACCTCATTGCTTTATTTATATCAATGTTAGTCCTAAGCTCTTGCAGAAAACATTGGCCATTCTTGCTTTGAATTTTATCTTATCTCTCCATGTCTAAATAGCTTTTTTGCAATTTACATCAAAAATCCATTTTTAAAAAACTGTCTTTGGCATATTAGAAATTTCTAATGTGGTTGCCTTTGGATAGATACAGCCCCTTCCTTATCATGAGCTAGTTTTGTTTTGCCAAAAGGCTTTGTGATTCTTAACCCTTGCACCTTGTTAGAAATATCTCGAGATCTTAAAACAAAATAAAGCAGGGTATAGGCTCTCCCCTAGACCAATTAAATCAGACTCTTCAGAGGGGAGCCTATTTTTAACTTTATTTATTTTTTTTTAAGATTTCAATTACTCTATATCCAAAGTTGAGAACAGCTGGTGGGGATGCATAATGTTGTGAGTCAGTTGTCATTAATGGAAACCTAGTGTTGCATATTTACAGCAGATGACAGAAAAGTCATAATGAAAATTCCTAGAGGGTCTATGTTGAAATAGTCAGGTATTCAGGAACTCATGAAACTGATCTCTTCAGAAACAGTCTAAAAACGGCAAAGTATCATCTTTCTACTTCTAGACTCTGCCTCTAAAATGTTCTGGATCTCTTATCTTCCATTGTCAGGATCTATAATCTGTCCTCAATTTTTATTTCTAAACACATGCTATGAAAACAGTTGGAAAAAACAACTCATTTGTCTATTTATAAAACAGTACCCCAAAATACATGAGTGTATTTGTAGTTTCTGTGATTTTTCCACTCAATTTTTCCCTTATTATCTTACATTTAGGATTTCAATTCTTGACACTTACATGCTTTACTTCGGATTACTTTATTTAAAAGCTCAGCATTTTACATCAAATTTGTACACAGAGAAATGCTGTTTGTAAACTGACTAGGCTTGGCCAAGCCGTCTAACCTATTTGACGCTGGGTCTGTTCTTAACTTCCAGTATCAGTTCTTGACCCTTCCATAGTTTGTTTCAGATTACTTCAGTTAAAAGCTCAGCATTTTACATCAAGTTTGAACACAATTAGGAAAATGCTGTTCATAATCTGACGGGGCTTGGCCAAGTCACTGTTTGACTCCGAGTCTGTCATTAAAATTGGAAAAACGTAATACTTTACAACAGTGCTGGGAAAACTTATACATTAAGTGTTAAAGTACCAGGGACCTAATCAACATTGAACAGAAGTTAATGGTTGTTTCTACTGAAATTTTGGTTTTCTTTCTTCCCATGGTCAAGTTATAAATATTTATTGAGCACTCACCAACAAGTGCCCGAGAAACAGCCATGAATAAGAGAAGCATTATCCATGTGTTTTCTGAGCTTCCCTTGAGTCCCTCATTAGAAGCATCCTAAACTAAAAATCTGTTAATCGACTGACTCCTTAGGCAGATATACATACACACACAATGAAAGAATTATTACCTTATTGATGAAGAATTCCTCTAGTTCAGTGGTTCTCAACCTTCCTAATGCTATGACCCTTTAATAAGGTTCCTCATGTTGTGGGGACCCCCAACCATAAAATTATTTTTGTTGCTACTTCCTAACTGTAATTTTGCTACTGTTATGAATCTTAATGTAAATATCTAATATGCAGGAGACCCCCCAAAGGGGTCGTGACCCACAGGTTGAGAGCCACTGCTGTAGTTTATGATTTATTTCTAAAAAAGAACTCTTCTAGCTGCCTCATTAATTCTATCCTTCTTGCAAATTCCCCAGTCTACTCACAAATATAATTTCTGGTATAAAGTATTTTGGGATAACCATCACCACTGTACAAGGATCTAGTTCTGTCATCTCCTACTCTATGCTTTCCCTCAATTCTTTCTTGTTCCATGTTCTGTTCTAACATCTCAGGAGACCACCTCAATTGTCAAATTCTTAATCTAGCCTTTCTCTAGCTACTGAAGAATCTACTATAGCCAGATAGCACTGGGGAGGGGATTTGGGGTTGTTCTCTTAGGGACACAAGGGAGGGTGAACATGGATTGATTAATATCTATCTTTTGTCAAACTGTAGTTAGAAAAAAAAGTGATCAGATGATATTTCATATGCTGGGAACCATCGTTCTATGAGACTCCAATATTTTGTTAATTCTTTTCTTCCTGGGAGCCTAGATCGTGTTGCTATTCTATTAGGCTTAGAGTATCCTGTGACCTAAGCCTTAGGATCTTGGAGACGTGAATATGACTATTTTGTTGGATTCTCTGCCACAGTTCATTTCTGATCTTGCACTGAAGCCCATTAGACTAGGTCAAATGAAGTTTACTTTTAAAGATCAGCCAACTGTCAAATAACATTTCTCAGGGATGTGATGCAGACTGTAAAATTACCTCCACTTAACAGAGATAATTTGTCTGTCATTCTATATGTCTTGTTTTCTTACCCAACTCTTCCCCTGTATGATCAGAAAGACTGGTCTTTCTTTCCAGTTTCTCCCCCCACCCCCCACCCACACATGTAGCTATTTCTTTGTCGTCTTTACTTTACATTCTCTAGGTGGCATCTTCTATACCACAAGGTTGGCCCTCAAATTTTCATCTTCAGCACAGGGATTTTTCCCGATTCTCAGTCCCATATATCTTTCTGATTATTCAAACAGGCTTTGCAAATTCCATCAGCATCTGAAACTTAACTATGTCCAAAATGGAACAGATTATCTCCATGATTTTTACTCTGAATCTGTCCTTCTTCCTGTATTTCCCTCCTTTCTTAATGTCATTACTTAAGCCATCCTTTCCCCATCTTCCCTTTCTCTCAACAAGTCCTGTTGTTCAGTTCTATTTCCTGGACTCTCTTGAATCAGTCCTCTCCATCCATCTGGTCCTTTCATCTCTTTAGTGTCCATCACCTGTACTAGAACTGAGAAACCTGTGTTTTTTCTAAAACATAAATTTGATTATTCTTAAAGACATCCTTTTCCTTTCCATCCATATAAGACAAATTTGGTAAATTTAAAACACTGAAAGATAGATGAGGCTTTTTGTGAACTGATCTTTAACCTCAGTCTCATCAATAGTGATTCTCTTTCCTTTCTACTTCTACTGTCCTCAAAGACCGACCATGTGTTTGCTTTTATACCTTTGCACGTGGCATTCCTTCTCTCTTTTCCCTATTCTATACCTCCTTAAAATTTTCTTACTTTTCAAGATTCTCCTCAACAGTCATCTCTAGGAGATTTCCCCTAACCATTCTCCTTCCCTGCCATGTTGGTTTATCTCCTGTCATAGCACATATCACATTGCTTTGTGGTTGGCTGTTGACTTGCTATATTTCAACTCAGTTTTTTGAAGGTAAGAGCTATCCTTAATTTTGTAGCCATAGCCTAGCCCAACATTTGACACATCATAAATTACACCACTATAATTATGTGATTCTGCAATTCTTTATTCAGGCTTCAAACAAAAAGCTTAAGGGGTCATCGTATTCTTTACATGACATTCTTAAAGCAACCAAGGCTTAAAAATATTAGAAGCTCACTTTTATGGGCAATATACATCATAACTGAGGTATCTTTTGGAGCCAGTGTGTCTATTCCACATTGAAAAAAATGTAAGATATTAAAAAATAAAAAAGAAATAGGACTAAGTTCTGCCTATTTTGTTTATTCAGATTAAAATTTCCTGCCAAAAGCCAGAGAATCCATCTTTAACTTGGTTTTCTTATTTTAAATGTAGCGAGAACTTTGGAAGAGTAGTTGAATAAAGTGTCAAAGTTAATTGTCACTTCTATAAATGACAGTTTCTTTAAAATATGTTTAGACTTTGGAAAGAACAGGCATTTTCCCTCCCCTTTGCCCCTGCAAATTACGTGACTGGCTGTAATGGCACATGCCGTATAATTGTGTACTGAAATGTCTTATTTCCCTTTTCCTTTCTTTTGCTCCTGTTGGCCCACATTAGGGTTTAGTCAACTTGCTGCCCTGTGTTTAGGGTCAGTGGCAGCCAGTATTTCCTCAAACCAAATTCTGCTTTTCTAACTCATTGATCTCTTTAGATTCTCCAGAAACACGTCGAGGAAAGCTAATTAATTTTCCTTTTACTATTAGATTTTGTATTTAAGTGAGCTACTGAAAATAGTGGTTATATAAAACAAATTAAATGCCCTTGATTTTCTTGTCTTTTTATGTTCTTTCAGAATTCACAAAACTATGAAGCAAGCAAATCTGGGAGCATGCTAGCTTACTTACTGATGAAGCCACTTCCCTGTCCTAATTGGTTTAGCTGGAGTAATGGTTCTCGTTTAAGGGCAAACTGCCTAAAATAAGGGCCACCAGTTCAGATGGATGCCTGAGAGTAGCCATTAGTACACCCTCATTTTCTTGTGGATCCCTGTTTTTGGAATCCTTTTAAAGAAGTCCTTTGATTCCTTCATTATCAAGTTAAGATATTCTTTTTTCATTTCAAAATGTATTTATAAAATCATTTTATGCATGTCATATAGTAGACATGTTAGAGTTAATGAAGAATGTATAAAGAAATCCCCAATATTCCACAGCCCCAATAGATTGCAGTTAATTGTAGCAGTTGTTTCCTTCCAAAAAAATGTCATTTTCTTGACAGAAAAAATATCTTTTTTTTGTTGACAATAAAAGTATGTTGTTTGTAGCTTCTGTTGGGTGTTGGTTGAATGAATGAATTGAACCATGCCTGTAGGATTGAATACTTATTAATACCATCTATCATTTCTGTTTATAGGTATTACCATTAAAGAACTTTCTTGCCAACAAATCTATGATAAAAAATATAAGTAACAGAGGAAGTCCTAACTGTTATTTGTCAAGTGACAAGCTTTTAATGTCAGAATGGCTCATCTAAAGCGACTAGTGAAATTACATTTTAAAAGACATTACCACAAAACGTTCTGGAAGCTTGGTGCAGTTATTTTTTTCTTTATAGTAGTTTTGATTTTAATGCAAAGAGAAGTAAGTGTTCAATATTCCAAAGAGGAATCAAGGATGGAAAGAAACATGAAAAACAAAAACAAGGTGCTTGATTTAATGCTAGAAGCTGTAAACAATATTAAAGATGCAATGCCAAAAATGCAAATAGGAGCACCTGTCAGGCAAAGCATTGATTCTCGTGAGCGACCCTGTTTGCCAGGATACTATACAGCTGCTGAATTGAAGCCTGTGCTTGACCGCCCACCTCAGGACTCTAACGCACCTGGTGCTTCTGGTAAAGGATTCAAGACAAACAATTTAAGTGTTGAAGAACAAAA
Organism: Loris lydekkerianus; assembly: GCA_963574355.1. Classification (NCBI taxonomy): domain Eukaryota; kingdom Metazoa; phylum Chordata; class Mammalia; order Primates; family Lorisidae; genus Loris; species Loris lydekkerianus. Next base: position 6,124 of record CAUYPK010045281.1, read on the forward strand.
GGAAAAAGAACGTGGGGAAGCAAAACACTGTTTTAATGCTTTTGCAAGTGACAGGATTTCTTTACACCGAGATCTTGGACCAGACACTCGACCTCCTGAGTATGTTGAAGAATAATCATTGTTTACTATTTATCAGCAAGGTTTGCAGGGGAGAAGCAATAGCTAATGAAGTTGCTTGTTCTTTATCCACTCGAGGCAGAAAATCAGCAAATACTGTTTATTTAATCTATTATATTTTTTTGCAGTTAGATGTACCTATTTATGTTTAGTGAGGCAGTGCAGATATAAAGTCGTTAACTATAAAACTAAATTCTAGATCTGACTTCTACCCACAAAAAAAAAAAATCCTTCATTTCTAAATGTTCTAGTTTTCCCATCTATTTAGGAGGGAATGTTGGACAGTTGCTATAGGAAATGCAGGCGGTGGGGAGTTGTTTTCACTGCTCTGTGTACTACTGTGAAATAGAAATGTTTGAAAATACACCAAGATTTTGGAGCTATTGGATAACAGTTTAGGGATTTATAAGCTAACTCATAGACTTTGTGGTTACTTGAAGTGCCTAATTATATTTCAGGATGCCCTGGCTTCTGTAAGTATTCTTTTAGGGGAAAATATTATTACAGTTACTATTTCAACTATGCTTCTTTCTCTAGAATTTTGTTGATTGATTTCTCCTATCTGCAGGTTAAATCCCTTTGACTAGAAGCCAACATTCCTTTCTGGTTATGAGTCACTTTGTTTACATGTTTGAAATACACAGCGTTTTGTCTAAGATTTCCCCCAGAGGTTTTAATATGCTGCCTCTTTGTCCTTTGTTAACCACTTTAAAAAAAAAAATCTCTGAAGTAAAGTTTGGATGCTGTATGTGAACTGATATGTCTAAAATGAATTCCAGTATCTGGAAGCCATCAGTAGATTTTTGAGAGACAAGATAGGCAAACTATAAGCAAAAAATGTCTATGTGTTTTGCTTTCTGGTTATTGCAGAATTAGATTTGGTAGTGAAACTGAAGAAAGGAATTTTGTAGGCCTTGGTCTATTGTTTCCCTCAGGTTTTTCTAGGTTTATGATTATAAATATCTCATCCAACTATCATAGGTCTCTTAATGTTGAAATTGTATAAGTTAGATTTCTGCCACACTATCTTAATCTCTGTTATCCAATTTTAAGTTGCTCATCATTTATAAGTGAATGTGTAAAGAAACAAATCTCTATAAAATATCCTGTTAGAATACAGTATTGTACTTCACTGATTTTGAGAGAGGTCTTGACTGAAAAGCAATTTACATCAAAAATCAATAAGCATGATTTTTATTCTTTTGATATGACTGTCAATGTCAGCTCAAGATGAGCTTTTTTTTCTAAGATAGCATTAAGAAGCCACAATAATTTTCATTAATGTTAATTGCTAAATGAAAAACATAGCACATTAAGAACATTTTTTGGTTAGTGTTGAAGGTTTAATTTTGTCTAGCTTTGAATAGTGGTTTTTGGAGATGGTGAAGATTTGTTTTTTGCTTTTAGTTTAACCCATATTAGCCAACAAGGAACACTTTTTCTGAAGAATTGCTGATCTTTCCTAGGCTTGTTAGAGTTATAGATCTAGTTTTTCTCCAAGTCAGATAGTTGCGTGACTGATAATTTTAGCATGTTTCTAAATGCTGAATTTTTCAAGTGGCTTGATTAGAAATATGCAGTCACTTTTGCAAGTTATCATAATTGCATCATCTTAAATGGCATGTGAAATAATTTTCAAAGCACAAATTTAACATGTCAATTTCAATGGCGTTTATGAAATCGTACTGTGAAATTTCATTGGTTGATATTGGTAATCAGTTAAGCAAATAAATCCTAGCTTAAACTGAGGGAAAACGTTGCAAGATTAAAGTGATAGCATTTTATTAATGTGACTTTTTGTGCAATTTTATACTTTAAATCTTCAAAACCTTTTTAATTCTTGATCAATATTATATTAATTCACCACATAGCAAATAAAGGTAGGAAAAAAATATTTTAATTTCTATACTTCACTTTCTCCTCACAATGCTTATAAGATAACAAGTCATAAGGTTCTTCTTTCCCTCTGAACAATAAATACTATATCATGGAGCTTTTAAATAATTTTTACTTACAGTTTATGGTGGCTTTTAAGCATTTATGTGTTAAAAATACAAGCTTGATTGAAGTATGTATATGAGTAGTTAGTGTTTGAGCTTTATTTTTAATTTGTAGTTTATTCACCGTCAAATTTAGATGAAATAATTTGCTTTCTTCTACCAGTGAGCAATCATAATCCACATGTGATCATTGGGTTCTGACTATGCATTTGTATGGCCCTTTGAAATCATGAAGGCATTAGAGAACAAAACCACTTTTTCTTACAGACCTCTCCTTTTTCTACTCTGTTGTTGACACTTTCTCTGGATGTTTGACCCCCAATCTAATTTCTTTTATATCATTGCAAAACCCTAAAGACGCGCTCTTAGGTAGTGTCTCAAAGACATTCCTTTTGAGGTCTGGTGATGAAAGTAGTTAATGAGAGAATGTGGGCATCCTTTTTTGCATCACACTGGGGTTGTGGTTTCCCCATTCCCCTGACAGAGCAGCTGATGGGTGTTGGGCCCATATCTCCACAGAGAATGATTAACTCTCTTATCTTTGGGTTTGAGGAGCACTGATTCATTGTTTACACACTGTGTTTATGATGCCTTTTGAGGATGTGGGAGGTTTTTCTCATCCTTTGTCCAAAACTGGACAGCCATTTACGATTTTCAAGTGACCTTACAGACACAGTTGCTTTATTTGTTTATTTTTTTCCATAAACAACAAGAGGTTTATTTTATGTGCCAGTGAAATATTATTCTCCTGTGTGTTATTTCATTTGACTGTTAGCTCAGCAGGCTGGGAACTGTTGTTCTCTCCACGTCTCCAGGCTTCAAAGACTGGAGATTTTATAGACTTACCCACATTCCAGCAGTTTGGTATAAAGATTGCTTTCATTGAGTAAGACATTATTATAAAAATGAACTCAAGGCTGGGCACGATGGCTCACCCCTGTAAGTAATTCCGGCAGTCTGAGAGGCTGAGATAGAAGGATTGCTTGAGGTGTGTGTTGCTTGAGGCTAGCAGTTCAAGACCATCCTGAGCAACAGTGAGACTTGGTCTCTACAAAAAAATAAAAAAATTGGGCGGCGCCTGTGGCTCAAGGAGTAGGGCGCCGGCCCCCTATACCAGAGGTGGTGGGTTCAAACCCAGCCCTGGCCAAAAACTGCAAAAAAAAAAAATAATAATAATAAAATAAAATAAAATAGAAAAATTAGTTAGGCATGGTGGCAAGTTCTTATAGTCCCAGCTTCTCACTCAGGAGGCTAAGGCGGGAGGATCACTTGAGTCCAGTAGTTTGAGATTGCAGTGAGCTATGGCTACTATACCACTGCACTCTAGCTAGGAGACAGAGTAAGACTGTTTAAAAATCAAAAACAAAAAAAAAAAAAAGAAAATTCAAGATCAATTTATAACCTTTTTTTTTTTTTTTTTTTTTTTTTTTTTAAGAGGAAGGAAGCTTTAATTGCCAGGGAGAACTCAGGTGCCTCAAGGCATGAAATGCTGAGTTCCCCAGAAACGGTTTTTTCTAAACTCTTTTGTACTTTTTCTTCAGCTCAATATCAGCTGCATGGTTACAGTTACAATAAGGGGTACAAAAAGTTATATGGAGGGATAAGGATAGTACATGTACCACTAGTGAGCCTAGAATACATAAAGTCTCTCTCTCTCTGTCATCAATAAATGTTTCAAACGGTGACAGAAACACAACACTTCTAATGTGGTTTTAAGTCTTTATTTACATTTCTAAATATATTCTTCTAAAAGAAAAATTTTAAATGCCAGGTCTTATTAGCCAGTAGGTCAGATTTTTGGAACAAAATCTTTAATATAGATCATAGCAAATGGTAGTATTTGCTGAATGATGAGTATCATGTGTAAGAAGATGCCGTGGTAAAACTATTTTTTCCACTTTGGCTCCATATGTAGATTATATAAATTGAGTAAATAAACTCAGAAAATACTTAAAAAACATGTATTCTATACTTAGCAAAGTATTCAAGATAATCTCTATAAAAAATGAGCATTCCATTTTTAAAGTTGCAAGTAAGAAAAATAGATGATTTCTGTAAGAAAAAAGAAAATTTTGTGTTTTATTGGAGAAATAACAAGGATTTGTCATTTTTACATGTTGTCTTGTGTGTAGGATGTTTTCATTGTCTACAATGCTATTTGTATTTAAAATTATATTGTTGAGAGATTTCACAATAACACATAACTCTTGACATGTTTTAATCTCTATCAGTGGGCATGATGTCTGGGTGAGTGATCTGCCTGTAAAAAATTCATTTATCTTTGCGTAGTGTCAGTTATCTTACATAGAAACTGTTAATATTTGCTATAAGTTTTTTGGTGATACAGATTACCTAATGATAATTTTAGCAATGGCATAGCTGTGAAAAAATTAATATAATTCATAATTTTTCTACTTTTTTCACTTCTTCTAGATGTATTGAACAAAAATTTAAGCGCTGCCCTCCGCTGCCTACCACCAGTGTCATAATAGTTTTTCATAATGAAGCGTGGTCCACCCTGCTCAGAACTGTCCACAGTGTGCTTTATTCTTCACCGGCAATACTGCTGAAGGAAATCATTTTGGTGGATGATGCTAGTGTAGATGGTAAGAAAGCACATGCAAATTAGATTGTTTCCCAATTAAATCCATATGATGGTGTCTAAAGTCTATTTGGTCATAGTATGCTGTCTGTATATCATCTCAGAGCTTGAATATAATAGTTTGGATGTATGCATAGTGAATGAAATTCGAATCCAAATATTCAAATCCTTTGGAGAACAGAAACATTATTTATTGTTCATAGCAATATAGTCCTCCATGTGAGACCTCATGGTAAGACTTAGTGCCTAAGAGCACAGACTTGATCCTCGAGTCAGGCTCACTTGATTTAAATCCTGGCTCTTGCCCTAACCAGCTATGTAACTTGGGCAAATTACTTAAGGCTTGGTTTCTTTATAAATAAAATGGGAATCATATTATATTTTATCTAATTTATTTTGAGATATGTCATTAGCTTAGAAACCACACAAAGGAAGCAAGCCAACACTAATTAAACCCAACATGTCATTGATTATAAGAAGTGTCCAATTTTGTAGCTTAGAATAGATGAAATACAGAAGTAGTATGTAACTCTGGGTGTTGTTACGAAGATTAAATGAGCTAATATACATAAATATATCAATTTATAACAAATAAGAGTCACCACATTCTGTTTTATTTTGGCTTTTTAAAATATGACAGTATCATTTAGAAAGTTAGGTAGATTCTTTACTACATTTCTTCTAAAATTAGAAAGGTACTAAATTACATCATTTAAATTGGAAACCTAAGTCTAATCTAACAAATGCTCTAATTTGTGAAATTTTAAAACATTACAAGTGTTTTAAACACTGAACAGATACATATCATTTCAATGATTACAAAATTTAGTCCTGAACGAGTTTAGGTTCTTCAAGAACCTAATTTTGAAGGTCATATCTAATCATCTCTAGTTCTAATTGCTTGTTCCCTCATCAGTAAAATGACAATAATACTTTCATTAAATCCACAACATTGTCTATTATAACAAATAGCGTTACTTTATGTACCTAAGAAAGGAAGAAAAAAACACTTCTTTTTAGGTGACAGTTGTATCAATGATAAGATGTATCATTTCAGATGCCAGAAATGATAATAAATGAATAAAACATAAAATTATTAATTTGGTTTATTACATAATGATTATATATAATCATATAATTCTAGACATTTCCATGGTTTTAAAATTAAACGTCCTGAGTGAATTAGGGTTATGTTCTCTGAGATTACTATCTAGGTGGAATGTGTTTGCTTATCACCAGAGATTTTTACCTAGGTGTCAAACCTCCTCTAACTCAGGAGGTGTGATAATTCAAGTCCCATGAGCTATGATTTGAATCTTGGCCCTGGTTACTTCAGAACTCATTTGTAATCAGCTGATTTATTTGTTGCTTGGCCTGTTCTGAATTTTTTCTTATTCTTTCTGTGTAGTTGAACTGCAGTCCATGGAGTTTTAAGTGATATCTGGTTGAGTTCTGCATACTTCTTGTGCATTTTACCTTAAAAAAACCTTTACTTTAGAAATATTTCTTTCTTTAGTTTCTTAAAACTTTCCTCTCAGATGATTTTTATTTTGTTTGATTTCCAAGTAGTGAGATAATAGGGGCATTGTACGTTTGCTTCTAGTAAACTTACAGTTCAAGGTACCATCTTTATTTAATTGGACAAACAAAATTTTGGAATTGAAAGAACTCAGACTAAAAAGTGATAACCAATTACAGAAATCTCCCTGTTTCAACCATTTTAATGTTTTCCAGTTCTTTCCTAACCACTGTCTGAATAAACATAATGTTTTCTAATATCCATGTCAGATTTTTACCTAACATTGTTATTAATCTGTTTCTTTGACCTTAAATCCATTTTTAATGACAGCAACAAAGTAGATAGATGCATTTTACTTAAACATCCATCTTTTTTTTCAGCCTGTAGTGTTAATGTGTGTTATACTGCAGTGACTATTTTTGTGTTTATGTCATTTTCCTTCTTTTGAATTATACCTTTAGGTAAATTACAAGAAGTAAGACTACTTGGTCAAAGGATTTGAGTATTTTTATAATTCTGAAATTTGAATAATTATATAAATCTATCATAGTGATCAATGATAGGTTTAGAATTTTTATGAACGTCTTTGCTTATTGGTAGGGTTTGTCTTACTGAATCAGTCAAAGAGTTATCTGATAGATACCCACTGTGGAAAATGTGTCCCTCATTGCTGTGAAGGAATAGCTAGTCCCTGATTCCAATTTGCTTAGGGAAAGGCAGCATAAATCATGGATAACCAAGTGACAATGAAATAGTTAAATCTCAGTGGTAACAAAAGACAGCATTTAGAACCAGTGGCCACGGTGGTACGCCCTGTCTTAAATGCTCTATTTACACAGTAATCTCTTATCTTATGCTCCTACCAGTTTTTTGTTATGAAAATCCTAATATTCTCATTTTATAAAGAAACTGAGGAACAAAAAAGGTAAAGTAGCATGCCCCAGCTAAACGTGATGGTGTTGTATGTTGAACCCAGGATATCTGATTTTACATGGCTGTGTGTCCTTAAACTCCCAAAAGAGGAATGTATGGGGAAGCTACATTTAGTGGACAGATAAAAATTGACAGGAAGTTCAGAAGTTGGGGGTAAATCAAAAATTTCTTAACAAATTCAAACAGTGAGAGAGTTTGTTGAAAGGACCTATAATAAATTTATTTTTAAAAAATCAATTCCCATTCAGAACCCTGAAATTTTACAAGGCTCTTAAAGCAAAACATATAGATGATTGTATTTCTCGGACAAATTACAATCCTACTTGTCTCTCAGAGAATTATTTCTGAGGTACTTAAGAAGTGTTAAAAAAGTTAATCTATTACTCTGTAAGATAACAATGTTTAGATATTTATTTTTCCACAAAGGTTGTTCCTAGACTCTCACCTCCTTCATGAATGTTTAGCTCTAAATAAGCAACTCCCTTATCTGCACCCCTGAAGGACTGAAAGAACACAAGCCATCACAGATAAAGTCAACTGCCTGTGCTTCTACAGCCCTGCAGAAGCAGACTTTCCACCCTGTAACATTCACTGCCTTTTTCAACATTCCCAAATCTTTCTGATACTGTGCTATAGGCCCAAGAAGAGAACTGTCCTATGTATTTAACAAGGAATCAAGAATTTTGTGGTGAAAAATCAGGCTTAAGAAGTTGTCTGAACAAATGAACAATTGACTGATTTGATTACTTTTCTTCAGGTGTTATCTCAACTTTTGCATATTGTGTATCACATCCAAATTGGATATTGAATATTTTAAATTACAGTCCCGTTACAAAAATATGTCTGTTTTTAACCTTATTCTTGATTTACAGGCTCCATTTTATTTTCATATTTTTACTGGAAAAAAATCTGTCAGGGGACTCCAAAACCTTTGAAAATTTTCTGCTGACTCTTTGTACAAATATTCTCAGACTAGGGTAGCTCAGGACTTTCCTTCATGTTTTTTTCTTAACATTTTTTTTTTTTTTTTTGGTCTTAAAAAAATGAGAATCCTTTTGATAATTGGCATTGTTCTTTAAGCTTTCCAGACTTAAATACTAAATTTTAAAAGTTGAATATATTTTTGGTCAAATTCCATTTCCTTTCCTTCCATCAGCAGTCTTCTCAGACATCTAAGTCTTCTTAACTGGTGGAATCCACGCCATTAAGTCTCTCACTCCCTCCCAGGCATACTTATTGATAAGTGTTGTTATGTTATAAATGTGTTACAAAGTTATCACTCACTATTTAACCTTTTTAACCCAGAAGAGAGTAAAAGAAGTAAAAATTAAACAAAAAATTTCTTCATCATGAAGAACATGTATGAGTAACCCTTAAGATTATGCATGTAGAAAGGTCATTGCTCTGTGCGTGGTTTATTCACTTTCACGTAGTATATGAAAATAAATTTAGAAAGAGCTAATCCAGATTGTTTTTTCTCTTACAGAATACTTACATGATAAGCTAGAGGAATATATAAAACAATTTTCTATCGTAAAAATAGTCAGACAAAGGGAAAGAAAAGGTCTGATCACTGCCCGGTTGCTAGGAGCAACAGTAGCAACAGCTGAAACGCTCACATTTTTAGATGCTCACTGTAAGTATGTCTGTGTGGACGTAATTGTAATGTTTTCCCTCCCCTGCCCAATTTGAAAGGTAAAGAAGTTTTGCCCTCTCTTTAACAGCACTTTCACCTCGTAATCACACACAGGCCAAGCAGTTAACATCTTTGGATAGGGTTCTTACCTCCTTGGTGTTTAATCTCCTCCAATTTAGTGTTTTGTTTTTTGGGGGTTTTTTTGGGGGGAGGGTGTTGTTTGTTTGTTTCTTTTTTGAGACAGAGATTTACTTTGTCTCCCTGGATAGAACCGGCTTCTCCATCAGGTTATCTTTGCCTGGAATTCTTTTTTTTTTTTTTTTCTTTCTTTCTTTCCAGATGTTCATTTTGTTAAAAAAAAAAAAAGAAAAAGAAAAAAAAAGAACATTGTTTTTTCCTTGTCATTCCTGATTTCTATACTTTAATGTGAGAGAAAGTTTATTTATTTAGGTATAATAACCCTTTCATTAAATTTTATCCTGGTACCACTTTATTTTTTAATTTTTTTTGAGAAGTCTCATTTTACCACCCTGAGTAGAGCAACCTCAAACTCCTGGGCTCCAGCAACTCTCTTACCTCAGCCTCCCTAGTACCTGCAACTACAGGCTCCAGCCACAAAGCCCAGCTAGTTTAATTTTTATTTATTTATTTATTTATTTATTTTTTATTTTTATTGTTTTTTGGAGACAGGGTCTCGCTTTTGCTCGGGCTGGTCTTGATCTCCTGAGCTCAAGCAATCCATCCTTCTCGGCCTGCCAGAGTGCTCGGATTACAAGTGTGAGCCACCGTGTCTGGTGACTGCTTTTAATTTTTATTCCCCCAAATTTGCAGACTGCTTTTTATGCCAAGTTAGTGGAGCCCCTCCCAATAGCTTCTGGCATATCTTCTACCAATATTGACGATTTTTATTTGTTTTTTGTTGCTGTGGGTTCTTTGTACTTTAATTTTTTTCAGTGTCCATGTTTTTAAAGTATTTATAAAGTTTAGAGTTAATATGTAATGTACTTACTAGGTATTACTAAAATGTTACTTCAGCTGTAAGCGTAGTGAGTTTTATAATCTTTGTATGAGTGTCTGGTTTTGAATCGTCCAGCCCTTAGGTTATATTTAACACAACTGGTTTAGAGCACATGCTTATTGTTACTGAATAGCTTTGGATTTGCTTGAGTTGTTAACCTCTAGCTCTCTCTTAGCCCCAGGCAATTAGAAAATGAAGGGCTGTCTAAAGGTAATCCAAGAGAGGTGTTTTACAGGGGAAAATGCCATTCTCTAATATTCCTTCTCCTTGTCCAAAATTACAGTCACATCAGACTGAGCATGCTTCCGCTTCAGCTGAATGTGTCTGATGCCAAATTCCACTTCGTAGGGAGCCCAGAATAGGTGTCTGCACCATCTGAACTCACCATGTGTTAAGTGAGAGAGTCTGGCCTGTGGCCAGGGCCCAGATCTGTCCTGAGACTCCTTGGCCTTCACTTTTCCTTAGGTCTAGAGCAGATCTGAATGGTCTTTCATCACCAAAATCAGAGAAACGAAGATTTCAGTTACTGAACCTTACTCAGGGGGTGACAAGTTTAAATAAAAGATTTAGGGCAAGGTGATATGGAATAGTAAAAAATTACATTTGATTCATTGCTCATTTTAAAGGGAAATACATCCTCTACACCTTAAATACACCAGTATCATTTTGCAGCTTTTCTAAGAGAAGCAAAGATCATCATCTATAGGATAATTTTCCTAACTCTGCTGAATTTCATTTTATCTTTTTCATCCTACCTTCATCTAATCACAAGAAACATTTAAGAAGTTTCCCCTCTGGTGGGGCACAGTGGCTCATACCTATAATCCTAGCACTCTGGGAGGCTGAGGCAGGTGAATTGCCTGAGTGCACAGGTTCAAGACCAGTCTGAACAAGAGTAGACCCCATCTCTAAAGTAGCCGGGCGTTGTGGCAGGCACCTGTAGTCCCAGCTACTTCGGAAGCTGAGGCAAGAAAATGGCTTGAGCCCAAGAGTTTGAGGTTACTGTGAGCTGTGATATCATGACACTCTATGAGGTTACTGTGAGCTGTGATGTCATGACACTCTATTAAGGATGACAAAATGAGACTCTGTCTCCAAGAAAAAAAAAAAAAAAAGACTCCTCTCTGGAGATCTGTTGTGCTAATAGAATGATGATTATAGTCAATAATAGTGTGTCTACTTGAAAATTTCTAAGAGTAGATCTCAGATGTTCTCACCACACACACGTGCACAGAGATAACCATAGAAGTGATGGGCTATATATTTTTAAGGCAACATCTCACTCTGCTGCCTGGGTAGAGTGCTATGGCATCATCATAGCTCACAGCAACCTCAAACACATGAGCTCAAGCGGTCATGTTGCCTTAGCCTTCCAAGAAGCTGGGACTAAAGGCACCCACTACAACACCCAGCTGGTTTTTCTCTTTTTAGTAGACTCTGGGTCTTGCTGTTGCTCATACTGGTCTGGAACTCCTCAGCTCAGGCAATCCACCTGCCTTGGCCTCCCAAAGTACTAGGATTACCGGCAAGAGCCACCATGCCCGGATGGATATGTTAGTTTGGTTATTATAATCAGTTCACAATATATGAGTAAAACTATGCTGTATACCATAAATATATACAATTTTTGTCTGTGATACCTCAAGCCAGAAAAAAGAGTGCCCCCTAAATGTTCAAAACATAAATGACTTTGTTATTCTCATTTCTTTGTAAACCTTCACTCAAACATAAAGATAAAAGTTTTTGGTGTTTCTATTTATATTACGTTTCTCTAGGTGAGTGTTTCTATGGTTGGCTGGAACCTTTGTTGGCCAGAATAGCTGAGAACTACACTGCCGTTGTAAGTCCAGATATTGCATCTATAGATCTGAACACGTTTGAATTCAATAAACCTTCTCCTTACGGCGGCAACCATAACCGTGGGAATTTTGACTGGAGTCTTTCATTTGGCTGGGAATCACTTCCTGATCATGAAAGGCAAAGAAGGAAAGATGAAACCTACCCAATTAAGTAAGATGAGTTCCCTTGAAGTTTATATTTACACCATACACCACCCATTGAATATGTATGCACTTTTTGCTTTTACAGAAATTTCCTCTAAGGTAATTCACATAAACAAAATAAAAGACAAATATCTATATAGAATAGGAAAGTTATTTATTTATGCATTTGTACAAGATGTTGCTGAATAAGAAGTAGAATCAAGTAAGCTCTATGTCCTCTTCATGAATCAGTCTTTAAGAATCTTAAAGCAGGGCTAGAAGACAATATTTAATTTTGCTTAGCGGGGAGAGGACACCCAGTACTTCTTCCCTGTCTCCCCCCAAACACTTGACTTTGAAGATAGCATTTTACAATTACTCTACATAGAAGCCTTGAAATTGTGATATGTCTTCAATATGTGAATTGATGTTCTTAAAATGTGCTATTTTGTCTTTATGTTTTTATAATAAAGTTTGACAATGAATTATTTTTCAGAACACCCACTTTTGCAGGAGGCCTTTTTTCCATATCAAAAAAATATTTTGAGTATATTGGAAGTTACGATGATGAAATGGAAATCTGGGGAGGTGAAAATATAGAAATGTCTTTCAGAGTAAGTTTTTGGAGATTAAATGTAGCATATGTATTAAACATAGAAATATATTGTGTTCTGATCGGCTGGCATAGCTTATTATAGATGTATGCAGTCTTTTTGTGCTTTCTAAAATGTAATTGCTAGAAATTTTAGAATAAGAATATTTCCTTTTAACGTGTAACTTAATGTATTTATTCATTGTTGCCAATATAACAAGAGGAATCAATTAAACTCCTGTATCTGGGCAATAACACCAATTAATGCAGTAGTAGCTACTGAATTCCAGCCAAGATAAACATTATTAAATCTAGTGCTACAGGAAATGAGTTGATTTTCAAGAGAGTCAGAATGGAAAAACATTTATATATAATTTTAAAGGACGCCGGACTTGACTGTTTAGATTAAATGAGCTGTTTTCCCCATATACATAGTAAAAGTTAACATAAGAAAACAAAACAAAGACTTTGGGTAGTCTTCACATGTATCTTATTTATTTGATTTCATTTTCTGCAATAATTTGTTCATTTTTCACCTCTCAGGCTAAAAGGCAGTGGGAAAAGAATTGAACTAGGGTTTAGGAGATTTTAAGTTTTGGCTCTGGCTCCATCGCATACCAGTGATGATCTGAACCAAGTTTGTACTGCTCATGGTCAGGGGTCTTGTTTATCCATTTCAGAATTTCCAACCCTTCACCCATGTTGACTCTCAAGCATAGTTTGTTGAATTGATCATATCACTGAGATTGCTCATTTGTTTAAAAAAGAAAAGGAGAAAAAGAGAATGTGATCACTTACCCTAATATTAGAATGTTAATCATGAATTTTTTTTTTTCTGTGTTTTTTACATGGTGATTATTTTAAGATATTTAAATAAAAAGGTATTTTTCATTTTATTTAGAGTTCATGTAAATAAAACTTTTGTAGATAGGCATGAAGTTTTTATAATTACCTTCACAAATGTAATAGATTGTACTTTGGTAATATGGCTTTCTCAAACTGTTTCCTTGATGGCAAGATTAAATATGCGAAGGGTAAACAGGGTCTGGGTGCATTTGACACTTAGGCTGCCAATTCTCTTAAAAGAGAAATCCTGTGATTTAGGTGAAGTACCCATCTAAGTCATGTAAGATGGATGTCAAATCTATAAGAGCTTTTGCTTTTCTGTGCTCATTAGAGAACTTGTTTATAAAAGAAGAAATTTTGGAATTTATTTTTATGAAAGATCTAGAATCAATCTTTGTTAACTTTCTGAAAATGTGCTTCTGTTATCTTTAGTCTTTATACCCTTGAATAAAATCATCAGGGCACAGAGAATATTTATGAAATTATAATGAGTCTCTATAATTTTATTTTAGTAAGTTAAAGGTGAACTTAAAAACACTTTGATTTTTCTAAAATATTGTAAATTTAAACAAATATCATTAATCATCAGGTATGGCAATGTGGTGGGCAGTTGGAGATTATGCCTTGCTCTGTTGTTGGACATGTTTTTCGCAGCAAAAGCCCTCATTCCTTTCCAAAAGGCACTCAGGTGATTGCTCGCAACCAAGTTCGCCTTGCAGAAGTCTGGATGGATGAATACAAGGAAATATTTTATAGGAGAAACACAGATGCAGCAAAAATTGTAAAACAAGTAAGTTACAACTAACTAATTAAATTATAGTCAAAATCTGTACCAAGTTCACCTGTCCTTCTGCTTGGAGTCACCTCAAGTGCAGAATGTTAAATTATTTTTGAAACTATGTTCTTAAGTCTTAAAATATTTAACTTATGAGTGCCAGGTTTTTCTTTTTTAAAGAAAAATTAAACTGCTTTTTAAACATTTACATTGAAGTCTCTTTTAATATTTAGTATTTTGCTGTTGTAACTGTCTCCTTGGTTAATATTTTACTCAAAGAAAATAAAGTCAAGTAGATTGCTTTCTATTTTCAGGAGATGTGATTAACACCGACATAAAGTTTCTAGGTGGATTTTTTCAACTAGAGGTAGACAGTGTCTTGAGAAATGAACCAGGAGGGTCAAGGCTTTTCTTCAAGCTCTAGATCAGGTGTCCTTAAACTGCAGCCCGCGGGCCACATGAAGCAGTGTGAATTGTATTTGTTCCCATTTTGTTTTTTACTTCAAAATAAGATATGTGCAGTATGCATAGGAATTTGTTCATAGTTGTTTTTTTTGTTTGTTTGTTTTTTTTAAACTATAGTCCGGCCCTCCAACAGTCTGAGGGACAGTGAACTGGCCCCCTGTTTAAAAAGTTTGAGGACACCTGGGCTAGATCAACGACTCACTAGAGGTGCTACCTTGGCAAAGCCCCTCTGAAAACATAGAGTGGGGATGGCATTTCTTAGGGTGGTTACAAGGTGGCTGGATGTGAGCATGTACTTGACATGTGCCTTCTCTCTTCTTTGTCTTGGGAGGTAAAGTACATGTCGCCTCTCTTTCAGGGCGTGGTAAATGCTAACACATGAATGCCATTTTTTTTTATTACCTTGTTACAATTTGGCTCTGTGGAATCATGACATCTAACATGTTAGAACTGAATTCCAACAGTCTTACCACTGGATGAGATAGATAATTAGACAGTTTAAGGCTTCAGTGACTGGTGCCCATCTCTGTAGAAAACAGGTAATACTAATTTGGGGGAGAGGGTAGTACTTACCAGGAGTTAAAAGTTTCAACATTTTGACTGTTGTGTTAAGGGAAGCTCTAGTTACCTCTTTCCATCTTTTCTCCAGTATCCAGTATCTCCCTGTCAGGATACAAACTCAAAACATTCCTGAATTAGATTGATATCTTCTTCCTCAAGGTGACAGAGACAGATTGGGCAGCTTGTGCACTGACAGTGCGTGGCTAGGCAGGGATGTGGGCCCTAAAGGAAGCTTATGCTCTGCTTGGCACCCAGAAGGGGTGAGTCAGCAAAGACCTTTTTTTACCTCAGGGCGCATAGTTCTACCTGGTCAAATGAATAAGCTTAGCCAGAAGTCCTTAGCAGTCATAGTTTTTGCTACATCAGGTGGGTTGAAGGAATTGATGTTTGCATAAGAAAACATATTCCTTAGTTGAATTGATGACCTTGATTATCTTTTCATGCATTTGGTTAACAAACAGAATTTTTCTCTATAATTTTGCCTATTTATAGATCAAATATTATTTCTGTTTAATAGAGCTTTTTTACAAAATTATTCTCTTAATCTTTTAAAATAAAGGAAAATAAAATGCTGTTAACTGAACCATTATTTTCTACTGAAGGTTCAGTTGGAGATGTTGTTTATAGTAAGCAACATCCTGGAGCTAGAAAAAAGTAATTGCCACTGTATTGTGTTTTGGTGATGGTTTTTGTGGTTGTGAAGAGATACAGATTGCTTTATGTATTGGCACTGTTTATCTATGTCTGCTTCTCACACTTCACACAATTCTAACCGACTGCTCTGAAAGTTATCTCTTATGTACTGTGGTAACCTTGAAAAGGGTGTAACTTTGTGCAGGTCACTTTTACGTTTAAAGTTGGGACCAATTCTAATGCCTCTACTACTGTTCCCTTGCCCACAGAATTCCCCTAGAGACCTGCAGGAAAAGCTTGTGGCACAAATGAGGAATAAAATAATACCGCTTCGTTCTTTTAATCAGCAGAAATGAATAGGCAGGCATGCTTGTTACTTGAATGAATAGTGAATGCTGTTAAATTCCATCTTGTATTTTGACCTGGAGTTTTTTAATACTAAATATAAATTTAAATATTTGCATTGGAAATATTTTATCGATGCTGTTTTAAGCATTTTCTTTATTCTCATTTTTCTCCAGAAATCATTTGGAGATCTTTCAAAAAGATTTGAAATAAAACACCGCCTTCAATGTAAAAATTTTACATGGTATCTGAACAATATTTATCCAGAAGTATATGTGCCAGACCTTAATCCTGTTATATCTGGATATGTAAGTGTTTTCCTGTTCTTTTTTTACTTGATTATTCCTTGCCACCAACATTTATGTGGTTTGGAAAAAATTGCTAAAATACTTTCTGGTTTATTGGCTTTTGAGATCTCATATTATTGTTAACATTACTTCCTGAAATTATTTGGAAAAAAAAATATGTGAACTACATAGATTTAAAAAAAATTATAACTTCAAAATTTTTCTTCAGATTAAAAGTATTGGTAAACCTCTATGTCTGGATGTTGGAGAAAATAATCAAGGTGGCAAACCATTAATTATGTACACATGTCATGGACTTGGGGGAAACCAGGTGAGCGCTGCATTAAAAATCCTTCCCTTGTAAAGCACTTACAACACCAAATAAGATGGTGCATATTTTTCAGAAGTCCTTCATCAGTTTTATACTCAGGTAAACTGGTGTGTGAAATATTGTTGGGATAAGCTTGGCAATGAATATGGATGTTGTAGAATATTTTATTTTGGTTTTCACTCTGGCTCCGAAAACAATTTGAAGTTGTTTACCCATACAATGAAAAGGAAAACAAGAAAATAATAGAATAATGCCATATGAAATTTTTAGAAATAGAATCTTTTATGCAATTTCTTTGATGTTTGTGTGACTATTGGCATAGTATTTTAGCAAGATTATACATAAAAACCATACTTTGCCAGATTTGATTGCAAATGACATCAAGTGTTAGTAACAAAAACAGCATTGAAGATTATTTTTGTGAGCTACAATTTTATTTCTATATGCCCCCCCCCAAGATAAAATATGCTCTCCTTTCTTATTACCACTTTTTGACTTTTACCAATTAAGGCTCAAATGTTACTAGGGTAGGAAACATATTAAAATATTAATTTTCTTCATTTTTATCCTCCTTTCCTTTCCTTTCCTTTTACAAATTTACCTTGATTAGGCTCTATTTTTCTGATTTGTTCATTCAACAAAATTCACTGAGTGACTCCTGCACCCAGGTCCTCTGATGGGTTCAAGCAGTTTGTAGTCTAACACCTTTAAGAAATCTATATTTCAAAACCAGCAGTTACAGTCAGTATGATAAGGTCTCGGTTACAGCATTCAGAATGCTCTGGGGGATTGGAAGGGGCATGTGACTGAACTAGACTTAATGCCCATCCATTTTCCTGGGAAAGATAACATTTGAAAGCTTTTTTAAAACAAAGGTAAGAAGCAGCTAGTGAGGTGGCTGGTGGGCAGGAGAAGTGTGAGGAAAGGTGGGCTAAGAGAAGGGGCCTGGTACGAATCTTCCTGGGAACTGTGAGAAGCTGCATTACTAAATCCTCTTGATGCCCTATTTCAACAGGTGTCGGTTTTTAGAAGAAAGTGTCAGTTTATCTCCCAGTCCCTCCTCTTCTACGTTGTTCACTCATTAGGTTCCGCTCAGTCTAGTTCCGTCTCTCTTCACCTAAACTGGTCAAGCTACCGAGGGTAGATGATGGACCGGTTGGCGGGACAAGGTGTAATTCTGATACGGGATTGGGATATTTATGGACATATATAGACAACATGCATATGGACTTATTCCTAGATACACATATATGTGTATAGATGTACATATATCTTTTTTTAAATGTCCTTTGACCTAAGGAAGAAAAATAGTTATATAAATAATTGCATTCTTTTGGAAATAACACTGAACTATGCTACTAAAAATTAACTTTTTGGGCAAAGAGAAATATTTTATTTGTAAAAAATCTTATTACTAAATATGAAAATGTATACATTTCCCTCAGGTTTCCCCTGGCATTACATTTTCTTTAGCTTAAAAATCAGAGATACGTTTATATGTGTTGCTTTTTCCAATTATCTGTTACAAGTGCTACAAAGATGCTTTCATAGTTCTGTATAAAAAATATTTTAAAATGCTAAATAGACATTTTCTAATTAGAAATTTGAAGATGGAGAGGCCAGGCATGGTGGCTCACGCTTGTAAGCCTAGCCCTTGGGAGGCCGAGGTGGGTGGGTTGCCTGAGCTCACAGGTTGGAGACCAGCCTGAGCCAGAGTAAGATCTCATCTCTTAAAATAGCCAGGTGTTGTGGCGGCCGCCTGTAGTCCCAGCTACTTGGGCGACTGAGGCAAGAGAACCGCTAAGCCCAGGAGTCTGAGGCTGCTGTGAGCTATGACGCCACAGGGCACTCTAGCAAGGATGACAAAGTGAGACTCAAAAAAAGAAAGAAAGCAAAAGAAATTTGGAGATGGAGGAAAATGTTACATATTCTTTCAACAAATATTTGCTAAGACTGTGTAATATACCTTGCACTGAAACAGCAGTGACAAAAAAACAAAGTTTATCTTCCACAGGAACATCATTTTCCCCCACAGGAAAGAAAACATAAATATGTTATGAAAATTTTATTAAAAATAAAATAAATCATGTAGGGGGATAATGTTTGGCGGGGTGAGGTGGTTATTTTCAGAGGTTATGGAAGAGCATTCTAGGAAAAGTGACCTTAACGTGGAGGCCTGAATGGAGAGTCACCACATTCCTGGAGAAGACGGGCAGCCGGGAGGAGGGACTGGCAAGTGGGGCCCCATGGCAGGACCGTGGAGTGAGCAGAAAGGTGGTGTGGCCAGAACAGAGCCACCAGCAAAGGAAGGGGGCAAATGAGGTCAGCGGATAAGGGGCCAGGTCACATAGGCCTCGCAGGCCCCAGTAAGGAACTTGGATTTCATTCTGAATTTGACAGAGCTATTGGAGGGTTTTGAGCAGGAGGATAAAATTGCCTGGCTTACATTTTAAGAAGATAACTCTGGCCTCTGTTACCCTAACACAATTATTGATTTTATTTTTGGTTTATTTCCTTTACATTTTATCTTCACCCAAGCGTTGCATATAAACTACTTTGCAAATTTTCCTTGAGTGTGAAAATTTTGAGATATAATGTAACTTGATCGCGTTTTCATGTTCCCTCTTCTGTTTTGATCAGATAATATGTTTATAGCATAGAACTCCATTTGAACTACTGGTGTACACAAAGTTAAAGTCAGCATGTCATGTATGTGACTTAATTGGCCGCTAAATTGGTGTGGTGCAGTTGAAGCCGTTAATCGCTTTCTGACACTTAATGCTTTGCTTCATCTACTCTTTTTTCAGGATGTTTTTCCTGGTTCTAAGTTTACCAGTATTCTCAGTTATCTAATCACATACCCTTTAAAAAATGTTTTTTGTTATTTTGTATTTTCAATTTCCCACTTTTATGGTTTTCATTTTGATGGCTTTTAAAGTGTTTTTTGTTTGTTTGTTTTTTGTTTTTGATTTTTACCATTTTTGAGTTCTTAAGGTTCATCTTTCTAAGTATAACCAGAATACTGTTTTTGTCATCTAAACCCTGTTTCCTCTGTGCTTCCGACTGAAGAGCTACCAGTTGTAAAAATGACTGATAAAAATTAAGCATGAGACTGAAACTAGAGGAACTCAGGATACTTGGTTCTGTTAAGTCAACTAATATTTATAAAGTGCCTACTCTTACCACATAATAAAGGATTTACACAGTACCTGCCTAACTTAATAAAAACTTAATAAATACTAGTGCTACTGATAATTATTTCACCATTGAAAATCAAATCAATTATGTTAACTTATTTTATGTTTAGAATGTCAACATTATGAAATATTTGATATGCAGTAGATGTTATTACTAGATACACTGCCTGACTTTGATGTATGGGGAAGCCAGCTAGCTAAATACACAATTCTAACCGACTGCTCTGAAAGTTATCTCTTATGTACTGTGGTAAACTTGAAAAGGGTGTAACTTTGTGCAGCAGAACAAATTCAGGGAAAGCCAAATAAGGAAGATAATATTTGAGTTGGCTCTTGAAGGACAGAAAGGAGTTAGCCAGGCAGAAAAGGGTCTAAAGGGCATTTCAGGCAGAGCACAGATAGTGAAGCAAAGCCTGAGTTATGATACACATGTTCTGCGTTTGTAGTACTGTGTGAAAGAGGCATAATGTGTGACTGGGACAGTAGTTGATGGAAGATCAAAAACAGAAGATTTCACGTACCAACTAAGAAGTGCGGACTTATCATAGCAACAGTACTTATTCATAGTAGGGGATGAAAGCAATGCTATAAAAGACTAACGGGCAGCAGATTAGTCTTTGATGGATTAAAGCAACAGAAATTGGTGGTAGCTGAAGTGTTGCAGTAAAAAATTCTGAGGGTCTGAATAAGAGAAGTGAGGCTAGGGGAGTAAGAATGGATGGGATGGTAACATCTGAGGGAAATTCAGTACAAACAAGGGATTAGGTAATTGCTACGTGGGGAGAGGGCAGCAGCATTAGTAGTTACAACAGCTAAAGCGACCAAATGCTTTCCACCTGCCAGTCAGTGTTCTGAGCATTTGGGGAATATTAACCTATTTGTCTTCATGACCCTTAACCATTTTACAGGTGGGGAAACTGAGGTATGGAGTGCACCCTGAAGTTTCTAGTTTAATGAAAATGGCTTTAACTTAATTAAGAAAAGGAAAGGAACACTTGTGGAAGAGAGGAAGTGGCAGTTGGTGTGCTTTCTCAAACTCTGCTGGCCACCGTTACCCTTGATATCTTTCAATTTCTGATATAGGGAAGAAAACAATCCCTTCTCAATTAGCTGCCTGTTGATGGTAGGCCAAAGAAGAGTCTTAGTATCTTGTGTTGTAAAAGCTCAAGTTATCTTTCTGATAACTTCTTATTGTGTTATTTTGTCGAAGTAGAGATGACATCATCATTCAGTGAATGGCTGACTTTTTAAATTTATGTTATTTTACAACTGAGCATACAAGTTTCTTCTGTCAATAATAGCACTCTTCCTTTCATAGTACTTTGAATACTCTTCTCTACGTGAAATTCGGCACAATATCCAAAAGGAATTATGTCTTCATGCAGCTAAAGGTCCTGTTCAGCTGAAGGCCTGTGCCTACAAAGGTCGCAAAACAGTTGTCACCATAGAACAGATATGGGAGATCCAGAAGGTACCACAGTTTAATTAATCACCTTATTTCGTTATTTTGCTTAGCTCTAGTGGCTTATGTAGGAAAATGATTTAATTTGCTTGATTGAGGCATGGCTTATGCTGATCAACACTTATGCAAGTTATTAATAATACTTGTTTACTTTTTAAGGTTTCTTATGCTTCACGTGGCATTTTCTTTTTTTGGCAGAATGGAAAAATGTCATTATTTTTTCTCCTTTTTAAAGAGATTATTTTTTTTCTACCCTGTTTTAATACTTTTTCATGGGTCTAGAATTGAGCGAACACATGGCAAGTCTCTTCTCTTTCTTAAGCACACATTTTAAGGTTTCCTGGATCATAGTAGTTCTTACTGGAAAATTGTTTGGTTCAATACTAGAAAATTCTAATACGGCTTTTATGATTTATGACTTTTTACAGAGCTTGTTACCTATGAATATATCAATGGAATGCTTCTTGTTTCAAAACGTGATTCAAGCCTTGCTCTGTAAACCTCTCTTCATTTGTGTAATACCTTGTTAATGAAAAGTAGTGGCATAAATTGTGGTGTTTATATCAGAAACTGACATGATTTTATCGGACATAGTTGATCTTAGAAAGATTTAAAGTTAAGAATGGTGTAGGTTTGCAAGTCTCCCTTTAGCTTCAGTGGGGCCATAAAGTTGTTTTCAGATCGGTCAGTTAATTATGAGTCTTCAAACTTAATGTTTGTTGTGTTTCCTTTCATTCTAGGATCAACTTCTATACAATCCACTCTTTCAAATGTGCCTTTCAGCAAATGGAGAGCATCCGAACTTAGTGTCATGCAATCCATCAGATCCACTCCAAAAATGGATATTTAGCCAAAATGATTAAGTGTTCCTTAAAAATTAAGGAGTTGAAAAAGGAGATATTCTTTCTCATAAAGCTGTGACTAGGCATACACTGTAGTCTTCAAAAATTATGCAAAAGCAGCTAATTGTAACTTATTCCAAGTGCATTTTTCTTATTTATGTCTTAAAATGTCTAGGTAGTACTGCTACAGAAATCCTGTTTCTATTTCAAAGCACAATAACTAGTAATACCAAAGACTATTTCCAAATATCCAGATGGAAGAGATGTTTACAGTATGATGAAAATAATTTTCCAAGTAAAGTGATGTTTGTGTGTTTTGTACACTTAAAAATATGTATAGCTACATTCACACACTGACAATTTAAAATGTTTCCCCTACTTTTTTTTGGGGGGGGGAAGGAAGAAAGATTTGATACTGTATTTTTTTTAACTACATAGAAATGGATCAATGAAGGTCAAACATTGGTCTTTGTGTTTAAACCAAGACATTTTTATAGATTTAGAATTTATTTTAAAATGCAGATAAAGGGTTTTTTATTTTTTTTGCATTTGTTTACTTGTCTGTCAAATGTTTCCTTAAACTTGAAATTGAATAAGGAGAGGAATATTTTTAACACTTAAATTTCTTGGCAAATTTTAAAATATATTTTTAGTCTGAACCCCCACTTCACTTGAAGCACTTAAGTCTTCCTGAAATGACTTTTCTTAAGCAACTGTACTATGTGTTTTCCCAAAGCACTTTAAAAAAAAAATTTATAAATCACTATATGTTGTAAAGGTGTCCTTTTCCTTTATGCTGGTCTTTTTTTTCTTACCAAATTTCACTAATCTTGAATGTTTATGATATTGAATTTCAAAAGCAGAATACTTGACTCATCAAAAGCTAAATTTTATTTATTATTGATTCAATTATAATTGTAATAGAGTTTTGTATTTGTAATGAATTTTTTTCATCAAAAAGGCCTTAACATTGTGTGGAAAACACAATAAAAAAAAATCCTCAACACTATTGTAATCATTTGATTAAGTTTTTTCCTCTTTGGGGTAAAAATTATAATTGATAACAGATGGGGAAAACGTGAATTTTGTGTAATGAATTTCTAAGCACCTGTTGTTTATAAAGCCATTGTATGTTTGTTAAGGCACAAAAAAATGGGGAATGATGGAGATACTATGTTAGATATTTAGACAATTTTGTACCAATTTCTGGTAATTCTCCTTGAGCATTTAATAGAATGACTTTTTAAAAAATTGATTCTCACAGGATATTTAACATATTTTCCTTTTTGGTCATTTTGCATATAGATCTCTTGTATTATTCCAGAAATAAAATATGATTGGCTCCATATTTTAAACCTGGAAGAACCTCAGTTGTACAAAAGAAAACATTTCTTGATTATTGGGCCCATCTCCTCCTCAGTTGTGACTTTGAACTTACATTAAAAAGCCTACATTCTCTAACTTGTTACAATTGATGCCAATTTTTATTTCAATTCACCGGACATGTATTGTGTGTCTAACTTTATATTAAAAATTACGGTAGGCAGGGAAAGACTTGTTGCCTTTAAGCTGTAGCTCATGGGACAGAAAGACAGAGAAATTATTTTGAAATAGTGAATGACAGTATGATTTTATAGTTTTGATGCTCATGATGGCTTCCTATTCATTGTTATAATCTCTTTAATAAGTGACGATATTTCTCTTTTCTGTATCTGATACTATTATGTATTATTAAGTATACACTGGTGCCCACTACATGCAGTTTCTATTTCTCGATTTGTTATTCAAGACATGAATATCCATGAGCAAATATTGTTCTTAGAGCTTGTTAAATCTCTAAAAACAAAATAATTTCTCAAAGGTATTTTATAAATGAACGTGAGCATGCTTAATAAAAACAAACCAACCTGAGTGCCCTCCGTATATCCGTCCCGTGTTGTCATACCATGATCCAGCTGACATCTATTTGGGTATTAGTGTGGCTGCATTAAACTCATTCACAAGGAAAAGTCCTTCTACCCTGATTGGGGAGCCTCGGGCTGTTGCTCAAATGTCATACAAATCATATCATGAAGCACTGGCCCTTTGGGATAGGTAGTGCTTTTTAAAACTCTGAGTTTTGGAACAATGCTAACAGTGAGTTATTTATGGTGCCTGGCTGCCATCCACCTGAGAGATTTGAATGTACCCAAGTGTGAAATTGTGGATCTTCCTGCTCAGTTTGACGCTGCCATGGCCAATGGTCTGGTTGCTCCGGAAGACCTGGCCTGCTGCCGTCACTCCAGAGGATCAAGTCCTCAGAACTCCAGGTTGTAAACTGCACTGTCAAACCTGCTAGGATCAGAAAACTGAGACGTGACCACACAGTCAAGTACGTGAGAAGATTGGCAGGACACTGAAGCTGCCGATTCCTATAACCAATGATGATGAGTTTTTATGGCCCTGTATCACCAGAGAGTGGCCCTATTATTAAAAGACGATTTAATTAAATACTATTTACACCATCAGAAGAGGAGTGGGAGAAGTTAGAGAGGTTTTTGTACTGGGAAAACAAGGTTGAATTTTTAGAAAAGACTAGAAAAAAAGTCAAGTCATTTAAAAATGACTAATGTACCTCAGGATTGTAAAAGAGAGGGAAAACAAAAATCTAGGAAGTTGTGCTCTCAAACTGCTTTACAATTCCCTTTAAAGACAGCAGAAGTAAGTTATCTTTTGACTATGCATTTTCAGAATGGTTTGTGCAGAAAGGATATTGCAGAACTCAAAACACAGTTTATACTTACAAAAAGCCTTGGACTTATAGTAGTATAATTTGTGAAGGAATTAATGTACATAAAAATGTGGGTGTGTTTGTGTGTATATGTTTTAAAGAATTTTGTATGTATCTTTTTTATGGGTTTCTGTTTTAACGATCTTTTTAAAATCCATCTGCCCAACATTCCTTCTGCCCACATAGTCACTCTCCCTCTCTAGTCTTCACAAGTGTCTAGGAATTATTTTTTAGTGTATGTGTTTTAAGGATTATATTAGGTATCAATGGATCATTACAGACAAAATAGTTTCTGTCTTTGGGTAATGGTAACGTCATCAGTGAGGCCTCGTGATATAATGATGTTTTGGAGAGATACAGTCCCGTGATGGGGTCCCCATCTTCAGCTTCTGGTGAGTCATTGCCAGAAGCTGGAGGAGAAAACAGAGACCCTGTATTTCAGAGGTAAATAATTAGGGTAATGCTTCTTAGAACTTGTTGTACACACCTGGGGGTTTTCTTAAACTCCAAATTCTCATTCACTAATCCCAGAATAGAACTTGTAAATTTATATTTCTAACAACTCTCAGGTGATGCCAAGGCTTCTGGCCCTAGTACCCCATTTTTGGTAGACAGACTACATGTTGAACAAATATCTAAGGTTCTCTGTGACTTAGCATGATGACTTCCAACATGCCTCACTCCTCTCATTACTTTGGCGTCACCAAAATGATTCTCTATCGTCGTCCTTTATTGTCATTATGACTCCCTGTCCCCTCCTACATCTTTTTATATATCCAGGAGTTATTCAATGCCCACCTTCTGATCACTCTCTACTACTCTTTTTTTTTTTTTCTCTATTGTTGTTGCAGTTTGGCCAGGGCCAGGTTGGAACCTGCAACCCGTGGTATATGGGGCCGGCGCCCTACTCACTGTGCCACAGGTGCTGCCCTTTTCTTTCTTTCTTTCTTTTTTTTTTTTTTTTTTGTATGTCTACTATTTTTTGATCAGAGAACTCGACAACCTTGTCTCTGTAAGTTCTATTTATTGTCTTGTCTTAACTGAAACTAGAAATCTCCCAAGGATACCTCTTCCTATTCCAGTGAGGGCTATTGTTCTTCTGTTATCTATCATTCCTCTTGAGCTTCAAGGCAAGGATTTGGAATAGATACATCCCTTTTTCAGAAATGTCCCAGTTTATTTGAAGCCATGTCATGTGTCTGTATCTATAGGTCATTTCTCCAAACTGTTTTTCTATTCTCTATTGGTTTTCGTGTCTCCATTTCATCATAGCTGCTTTGTTCAAATGCCCAGTGATTCTTACTTACCTAGGAGATCCTTATAACTGAGGAGCATTCCATGCTATTAGAAAGCTCTGTAGTGTGGGGAGGGGACTGTGGCCTTTCCCGTAGGGTGGTCTTACTGGGGCCATTGGGCTGGGAGACAAAGTGACAATTCAGATTCCCAGAGAAGAATCTTCTCATCAACTGCCCGGAGGTGTGAGCCTGACTGCCACTGGGGGAAGAAAGTGGAGGATGCATTTTCAATATTAAACTCCTGTCCTCAACTGTGCTGGCGGCCACTCTTGTAGAGACCATCCTCTGTTTTAGCCTTTGCAGAGATCATGCTAATCACTAGGCTTCTGCTGGGTGTGGGAGAGAATCAGTCCTCCTCCAAGCCTCCCCTTCCCTTCCAGAGGCACCTGGTGCCACCAGTTTCTGATCCTTTCTGTGGGTCTACTATCTGCACTGTGGCTGTGGATTGACTCACTGCTGATTGACTTGCTTTCCAGGCTTCAAACCTCTTCTGCTCTTTCTCTCTATGGCTTTATATTTTTCCTATATCCTCACCATTATTTTCATGGGATTCTATAAGGAAGCAGAAGAAAATAAGGGTAGCATCTGGCGTTCCAAAGAGAAACCCCCTATCTTTTGTTAGTAACAGCTTCCAAGTTGCCAAATCCAGTGGGACTGCCCTCCTTGATTGACGCTCTGCAGGATTTGAAACAATCCATTCGTTTCTGAAATTCATGAAACTCTCTCCCCTCTGGGCTTCTGTGGCACCACAGGCTTCTATCCGCAGCCTCGCTGCCTTGTTCACATCATCAACATGATATTGGTAGCACAGACTATTGCTCACTGTGGCAGAGAGAATTCTTACTCTCCAGGCAGGAAGGAATTCCAGCACAGGGGCACGAGGGAGGGAAGAGTTCAGACATGAGATAGAAGAAGCAATGCAGAGAGGTTTATTGAAAATGATGTAAACTCTGAAGGCAAAAGAACAAACTGATCCGAGGAGGAACAGTGCACCCCGGGTCAGGGTCTGTCTTTTCATGCTAATCCCTAATAATATGCTAAACTACAGGGTGGGCTAGTCATGAATTTTCTGGGTGGAGAGATCCTAGAAACAGGAACCGCCATGGCCGGGGGTGGGTATGATTTTTACTACGTTAATGAGGGTAGTTCAAGTGGGGACGCTATTGCCTCAATTGTGCACTTGCCCCAGTTAAAGGAATTTCCCCTTTTATCTTAGATAAAAATGTCATGGCTAATGCAGAATAACTACGGAGTCTCTTAGGTAAGTATATTCACATTCTTAGGACTTTCTTATCCTGGTGAGCAGCTTCTGACTCTTTCCCTAACTGCCTGCAGGGTATCTAACTCCTGGCTCAATTATATCTCCCAGGGACTTAAACTAAGATGATCTCTCAACTAATTTCCTTAGTTGTTAGTCATTCCTCTGGTTGATAATTTCCCAACTCCAGTTAAATTTTTAAATAAAAAACAGATTGCTTCTTCAATTTTGTAACCCTCTATTGTCTCCCAATTGTTCTTAAAATACAATTCCTGCTGCTGGTCATAGCCTCGGGGGGGCCTAGGCCTTGCCTGTCTCTCCGCCGCATCCAGGACCTCTTTTCTCCTCTCACTGCGCTCCAGGCTCTGCAGTGCCTCCTGCATTGGTCTCCTGTGGACATTTGTTCTTGCTTCAGAGCCTATGTTTCCTTTGTCTGGATGCTCTTTATAACAGTATCTATCACATGTTTCATTTTTCAGAGCAAATAAAACATAGAAGTGACTGTCCTTTATAAAGTAGTCCAATCACTACGAAATCATGTTGTTTTTAAAATTACATTTACCAGTACTTGAAGCTATTGTCTTAATGTGTGAACTTGTCTTTTGTCTCCACTACAATGTCATTTCATGAAAGTGAAGTAAGAATTAATGAAATGAATATCACATTACGATTTAGGTTAATAAGTTCCCTACGCCGTATATATGAAATGACTTTGTAAGGGATGCTTACTATATATCATTATATTTGCAAGCATCCACAGAAGGATGCCTCCGAAGAAGGGCTATGAGTATGGGACTGCAATGAAGAATGATGAGGAAAAATGGGCAAATGAGCAAAAAATAAAAAGCAAAACAAAAAAGACAAATTTTGCTTGGATTAATGAAGATCAACTTTAAAAAAATCTTGATTGGGCGGTGCCTGTGGCTCAAAGGAGTAGGGTACCAGCTCCATATACCAGAGGTGGGGGGTTCAAATCCGGCCTGCCCAAAAACTGCCCCCCCCAAAAAAAAAAACAAAAACACTTGATTGGATAAAAGTGAGTATATGTATTATTTATTCAAAATATATGTTATAGAGAGCATAAATATATTTATAAAATTCAGTACTACAAGAATAAAGGAAGCAAAAAGTAGAAGTACTAGTTCACATAGTAAATCTATGAAATTCATCACCCAAAGAGTTTATGTAGGTGGAAATTTTAAATAGATATACAGTAGACTCAGAAAAATTGATGGCTGACATGTTTCCAGTCAGTAAGGGGAGGTAGAAGCTTTTAGAGTCCCACAGAAGGTAAGTGCATCGCTTTTTAAAACATATCCTTTGAATACTATCTGTCAGTCACAGACCACATGATCCCCTGAAAGTCATGAAAGTATTTGTTTCTATTTTAAAATATCTTACTTGTAAGATATTTCTTAGAATCTCAGCCATCCATTGTGTAAATGATTATAGGAGAAGTCCAATTTTTTTCCAGCAGTACTTTTGTAAATGCTTCTCCTTTAAAATATAATATTATTGAAGCTCAGAAGACTTGCTACTAAAAATATAAAATGTAACATTAATTATGAATAATGCTTTTCTATGAAAGCCTGGGTAGAATTTGGGCACTATAAAAGTTATTTTCATTGTTTTTTTTTTAATAAAATACCAAATAACAGCTAGTTCGGAAAATCCTTGTTAACTAGGAGGAGCATAATTTCTGTGATTCTGTGGTATTATTTTATTTTTCCATCAGGACTTCCCCATGCCAGCAATAGAAATGAACTCTGGATGATTTAAGAGGAAAGGGGGTTTGTTGAAAGGATGTTGAGTAGTTCACAGAGACGTTTGGAACAGTGGAGAAAAGGATTTTAAAAAATGGTCAGAGAGGATCAAGCAAAATGGATAGCTTTGAAGTTGAAATAATGCTGCAGAACTTGACTGGTGAAGTTATTCTTTGTGCTGCCAGCAAACACCAGCTAAATAGTTGGTACTTCTCATTCCCCTGGCGTTGGCATTGCCTGATACTGACATTGGCTACTGGATGACCCCTCTGCTGTTTCTGTGGCTGGATGAGCGAAGTGACTGCGGCGATGGCTGCCAGCGTAAGTTCTCCACCGACTGCTTCTCACAAAGTAGATTCCAAATCAATGTCCAGTCTGGTCACGGATTGACTGAGCCCCATCATGTGCCTGACCCTCAAGGCAAGGGGGACTATGAAGGCAAGTCTCTGGCTTTGGAGCTTCTGCAGTTGAAGGAGGAAAATTCACAGGCACAGAAAGGGAGTTCAGATGCCAGCAGCTTAAAAAAAAGACAAGTGACATGCATACAAACCTTAGGATTTGAAAACCATAGCATTCTTTTGTCACTATTTTTTAAAATTGTAAAGCAGACCGATTTAAGTGATTATGAGTGTTAATTATCTAAAATGCTGTCCACTTAACCATATTGTAGGTATTTTCTTATTTGCCTTTTTTTTTCTTTTTGCTTCTCAATAAGGTCAAAGATATTTCCATATTTTTTAATTCTGTATTCTATGGAGTTAGATAGTATCTTGATCATTTGTATCCTCCCAGCAGCAATTTTTATTTTGTGTTTTTAAAAAAATCATTGAGACACAACTTATATGCAATAAAATGCACACTCTTAAGGGTTCAGTTTGAGTTTTGACTTGTAAATACTTGTAACTGCCACCCAAAACAAGATAGAGAGTATTTACATCACACCAGAAAATGACCTGGTGTCTCCTTCCACGTAAACTTTCAGCCCAGTAGGGAACCACTTTTTGGTTTCTATCGGCATTCATTGCTATCAATTATTCTTTTGTTTCATTTAAAAGGAATCAAACGATTGATACTTTTTGTTTGCTCATTATAATGTTTTCAAGATTAATCCATAAGGTTTTATTATCTGTAGATTTTTTTCAAATTGCTGAGTAATAGTTCATGCATAGATATATGGATTTACCACAATTTGTCCACTCTTTCATTGATGTACTTTTGAATTGTTTTACATTTTTGTACAGTTTGAACAACGATGCTACGATCATCCACATACAAATCTGTTTGTAATGTTATGTTTTCACTTTTTTGAAGGTAGGCAACTAGCAATGGACTCATAGATCCCATGTATACCTTTAACAGGTATGCTCAAATAGTATTTTTTTTTTTTTTCTGATGGTTGTATTATTCCACATTCTCATCAGAACTATATGGAAGTTTCTAGTGGTTACATTGCCAACTTTTGGTATTTTCAGGGTTGTTTCTTAATTTTAAACACGCTAATGGCTAATCTTGTGGTTTTGTTATTTCCCTGATAACTAATGATTTTGAACACTTTTTTCATGTTCATATTGAAAACATATGTCCTTTTTGTATAATTATTTTGTACCTATGTATTGATTTCTTTATTACTGATTTGTCCGTGTTTATATATTCTGAATATAAGCCTTTTGTTAGACACATTTATATACATATTTTCCCATTCTGAAATTTCAGTGTTTATATCTTAATGTTTTTTAATTGCAGAAATACTTATTTTTGATGAAGCGTAAATTATCAAGTTTTTTTTTTTTGTGTGTGTGTGTGTGCTTTTTTATGCTCTTTCTACAACATCTTTGTCTTAGAAGATACTCAAACATATGAAGTATATTTTTATGTTGCTTCTAGATGGTTTATTGTTTTAGCTTTTAATTTAGGGTGATAATTCATCTTAAAATAATTGTTTTATATGGAGTGGTACATATAGGAGGTTGAGTTTTTTAAATTTAATTTTGCAGAAAGATATGCCATTGGGCTATCCCAAAGCTATCCCAGACACCATTCTTTCTCATAGGAATCGCATTGGTGTCCTTGCTAAAAATCAATGGCCTCTGTATTTCCATGTGTCTATTTCTAAGTGTCTATTCTACTTTATTGATCAACATGTTTTTTCTTATGGCAATACCATATCATCTTATTTACCCTCATTCTATAGAAGATGGTAAAATCCCCTCATGCAATTCAGCCAACTTTACTATTCTTTTTTCAGGATTGTTTTGACAACTCTAGATTTTTTGCATTTTCCATAAATTTGAAATGTCCTTGTCAATTTACTTTTCACCCCCCAATGCTTATGGTTTGTATTTCTTTTTCTTATTTTAGTATATTCGCAGGGATTTCTAATACAATGGCAAATAGAAGTGTCAAGAACAGACATCCTGGTCTTGCTCCTCTTCTTACAGGGAAAGTGTTCATTGTTTTAGCTATTGTGTTTGTGCTTATCAAGTTGAGGAAACCTCCTTCCATTCCTAGTATCACGAACGGATATTGAATTTTGTCAAATACGTTTCTGCTTCTTTTGAGTTGATGACATAGTTTTTATTCTTTACAATGGTAAATTGCATTGCTTTTCATATGTTAAACAATATGGCTGTGTTGGAATAAATTTCACATGGTCATAATAGATTATCCTTTTTATAAAAGATAATTAAAAAAAAATCTGCTCTTCTGGTTCTAGAGATTTCCCTATTCTGGACATTTCATATAAATAGAGTCATAAAAATGTGGTCTTCCGGGGCTGGCTTGTTTCGTTTGGGTGCCTTGTTCTCCAGATTCCTTCACGCTGTAGCACATATCAACATTCCATTTTTTCTTATGATCAAATAAAATTCCACCGGACAGACCACATTGGATTATTCATTCACCAGTTGATAGACATTGGCTTTTTTTTAATCTCTTGGCTATTATGAAGAATTCTGCTGTATATACACAAAAACATTTGAGTATAACTTTGAACATTTATTTTTAATTTTCTGGTGTATTTATCTGGGAGTGGAACCTCTGGGTCTTAGTCCTTTGAGGAATTCTCTACTGCTTTCCAAAATTGGCTGCCCATTTTATAATTTTACCAACAATATCTAAGTTTTCTGGTTGCTTTCATCCTTAGCAACATTTTTATTATTTGATTTTTTTGACTCTGTCTTGCTATCTGTGAATGAAATAATTTTATTTCTTCCTTTTTAATCTGGATGACTTTTATGTCTATTCTTGCATTGTTGCCCCTGGCTAGAACCTCTGTTACAGTGTGATTTTTATATTTTAACTGATTTAATTTGTCAACATTTTGTTGACATGTATATTTTTGTGTCTATGTATATCATAGATGTTAGTTTCCAATTTTCTTGTAATGTCTTCATCAGATTTTATTATCAATGTGATGCTGGTACTTTAAAACTGCTTGGAAAGTTGTTTCTTCTGCACTCATTTTCAGAAAGGTAATATGTAATATAAATGTGATTTCTTCCTGAAATGTTAAGATTTACCTGTGAAGTCATGTGAGTCTGGAATTTTTCATTAAGAAGGTTGATTTAGAGGTCTTTATTTCAATGTTTCTTTCATCAATTTTGACTATTTCTATTTTTCAAGGAATTGATTTTATATGAATTATGAATTTATTGGTATAAATTTATATAAAATATCTCCTTGTCATCCTTTTAATTTCTAGAGGATTGTTAGTGATGTGCCTCTTTTATCCCTGATATTGGAAATTAGGGTTTTTTTTTTAATTTTTCTCTTTCTTTTGATTAGTCCAGCTGCATGTTTATCAATTTTGTTAACTTATTTCAAAGAACTATTTTTTACGTTAGTTATTTCTTCTATTTGTGTATATTTTATTCCATAAATTTCTACTGACAATTTTTAATTTTTTTCTTTCACTGACAATTTTTTTTGTTTGTTTGTTTGTTTGTTTTAACAATCCTGTTATTTATTTATTTATTTTTGCTGTTTTTGGCCGGGACTGGGTTTGAACCAGTCACCTTCGGCATATGGGGCTGGTGCCCTATCCCTTTGAGCCAGAGGCACCGCCCGATAATGGTTTTAATTAGTTATCTCTCTCTCTCTTACTTGCTCACTCGAAGTTTGAGGTTTGAATGATCTTGAACCCTTCCTTTTTAAACTTATAAATTCCCCTATTATACTTTAGCTGCATCCCACAAATTATGATATATTGTGTGCTTATTATCACTTAATTAAAATTATTTTCTGAGCTTTCTTTTTCAACCCATGAGTTCTTTACAAGGATGTTCCTTAATTTACAAATATTTCAGGATATTCTAAATATTAGAATATCTGTTAAATCCTAGTTTAATTTCATTGTAATCAGACACCATTACACAATTTCAATCTTATGAAAATTATTGAGATATTTTATGCCTAGAAAATGATCTATTTTAGTCAATGCAATGTTCCATGCCTTCTTGGAAATGCTATAGAGTTCTATAACTTAATTAGGTCAAGTTGGTTAATATTGTTCAAATTTGCTACAATATTACTGGTGTGTGTGTGTCTACTTTGTTTTGCTGTGTCTATTTTGTCCAAAAATTCTTTATTTTGGATACCAATTTTTTAACTTTTAGCATTTCCATTTGGAAATGGAAGTTTACAATTATTCATGAGCATTGTATACCCTTTTGATGTATTTGTTGCAGCTGTATTAAAGTTTCTCTCTATTATTTCCAGTGTCTGTGTATCCTCTGTGTCTACTTTTATGGACTAAAAGTGACTCTGTTATGCTTCTTTGTTTTTCTTGTTATTTTTATGTTTTATACTGAGCTTTGTATAACATTGGAAACTGGCGATATTTACCTACAGAGAAGAGCATTCTCCTTCTGCTGGAGTTAGGGATTGAGTCAATCTAATCTGTCATTAAACTGCATCTGAATTCTGTAACACCTTTAATAAGATTTAGTTCTCCTATATATCAAAATATTTTGAGAGCATAACTAGGGCCTTCCTTTTATCAGAGGTTGAGATTTGTGCATCATTGAGATTTCAGAGATCTTTTCACAGACATTTGCTTTTTAAATTGTGAAGAGTTTTTTCTGCTTTATTACTAGGCTATCCACTCCTTAGGTCACTGGAAAGTTTTATTTTTTCTCTAGCATGGCCTCCCTTTTCTGCAACTTGGCCTGCTTCTTTTTAGTCTGCAGCCAGTCCTCAGCGGGCAGCTGGTAAAGGGTTAGTCCGCCTCAGAGGCTGTCTGAGCATGCCTGCTCTGCTTCCAGACTGATCCTTTGAGGTGACATCAGCGTATACCACCCTGCTCTGTTCCCCAGCTTCCAATCTTGGGTAGATTGTGGCTAAGGGCTTAAGGAAGCACTGCTCTCCTTGGAGTGGGAAGTGTGTTTCTCAGCTATCCTTTCTCAGCTTGTATTAGGCCATTTAGCAGCAAGTTTTTAGAAGGTTGAAAGTACTTATTTTGTTTCAATACATAATTTTATTTAGAACTCCCAATTCTTCACTTTCTATACAAGTCAATTCTCCTCCTCTACCAGTGTCTTTGAGGAGAAGGCAAGACTCCAGTTTGATGAAAGAACAGGTGATGCCTGCCATACCAAAAAAGCTAAGACCACTTAACCCAAGACAACTAAAGGTTCAGCTTGGTTTTTTCAAGCTCTTGTAAATAATGGGAACTCAAACCCTAAACCTACTTTCACAAGAGACTTTTTTCTGTTCCACCCATAACCAAAGCAGAGGTTGTGGCCACAAAGCTTGTATACAATTTAAAATAGTGTACAAATTAAAATGGCACACCACCTTTATGGCCATCCTATATATTAATATATATTCCCACTTCTTCCAGAGTAGGAATTTTATCCTTCTTCCACTGAGGTCTTAACCCTTGGGTATACAATTCTGTATGTGAGTTGACTCTCACCCTGTTCCGGCCTCTGTTTCTAGAGCACCCTACCCATGGCCTGGTAAAGCCTATTCTTTAGGCCAGTGATTTTCAACCAGTGTGGCATGAGAAGATCTTAGGTCTGCTGTGAAAATTTTCAAAGATCATTAATTATTTTTAAAAGAAGTTCAAAGCACTGTTAGGTATATTCTTTCTTAAACTCTTTTTTGACCAACATAATTTAAGTGTGCCATGGAAGTTTAACTATAAGTTCTAGTGTGTCATGAGATTCAAAGAAAAAAGTTTGAGAGACTCTGCTTTATGCTTGCAGAGATCAGCAGGTACCATGGGGCAAACGGTAGCGCTAGTGGTCACTTAGCCCTCCTGACTCATGCTGTCTTGTCATTTCTGTACCCCAAGGAATTCCCTTCCTTTTCTGCCGGCTCGGAAACTACTTTTAAAACTTTAAAAGCTACTTTTAAAAAATACGTTTTATCCGGCACGTTTAGGGTTGCTCTGCTAAACACAGTTTCTCTAAACACCTCGTCAGCCATATCAGTTAGACTAGAACACTCCCCTCCAGAGAGTTACACGGAGACTGTAAACAGTGTTATTATCCCCGGCAACAGGCAATTAAGAGGCTTAACTTTAACCTCTAACATTGCCGTAATTTTTAACTATGTATATATTCTACTTTTACCTTAATAAATGCTACAATAGTTTTTTTTTTAAAGCAAAAATTAACATTTTCCATTTTGTACTACATACTAAGTAGATATTTGGGGGGCCACTTTTTAAAAACCACATCAGTTTTAAAGGACTCTGTGATCTCGGGGTACTCCCTGATGCTGAGCATGAAGAATGTTTACATTTTCTTCTTACCTATTTTTATAACAGATTTTTTAATTAAGCACATTTTAATCTAATTCCATTGGAGATAATAGATTTTAAAATGTTTAATAAATGACATGTTCCAGTAAATTTCTTTCTTTCTTTTTTCTTTTTTCTTTTTTTTTTTTTTTTTTTTGAGAGTGTCAATATTTTGCCGTCAGTATAGTGCCATAGCATCATAGCTCACAGCAACCTCAAACTCTTGGCCTTAATCGATTCTTTTGCCTCAGTCTCCCAAGTAGCTGGGACTACAGGTGCCCACCACCATGCCTGGCTATATTTTTGGTTGCGGTTGTCATTGCTGGTTAGCAGGCCCAGACTGGGTTGGAACCCGTCAGCCTTGGTGTATGTGACCAGCGCCCTAACCACTGAGCTACGGGCACCTAAGCCAGGTAACTATTTCTTGAACTATATTTTCTTTCATATGCTTCAATATTTTAATTGCTTTTGATGAACAACACACCATTTGCCTATTAAATACCTACAATGGTTTCCCACTCTTTGGCCAGATAATATCCAAACATTCCAGTGTGGAATAAAAAGATCTTCGTGATTTGGCCCCAAATTGTAAGTTCAGGCATTTCTTCCCCTCGTTTTCTTCCTTCTAGCTACACAGATCAAAAATACTGACTTCATTATTCCCTGAAAATACTATTTTCTTATATAATATCATATTTTGTCTCTTTTGAATTATTTTACTGTTTGAAATCTTTGCCCATTCTAATTCTTTTGTGTAAAAGTATTTTTTCTAGACAGTGTTTATATTTTTAATTACCCCATAAAATGCAAGAATAACTATTATATTTCAAAATTCTTGGCTTCGCATTGTTTAGTTTACAGTGATTATCTTTAATAGGCTTTGAAAATATATTTGTTGCATGAAAGCGCCTGCACATACACACACACACACTCACACACACGCATGATTCCTTATTTTTTTTTTTAGTCATATTGAGATCAAATTTACAGACAAGCTATTCCATGAATCCTGGATACTCTATAGTGTATTTCATCCAAAGACCCTGTCCCCCATAATAGAGACACTAGAATCTAAAATCAAACAGTCCACACTGATAATAACACTAATATCTAACTCACTCCAAAGGCCTGTTCAAATATCTCCAACTGTACCAAAAATGTTTTTTTTCCTTCTTGTCCACATGCTAAAGCCAGTGGATAGGAGTTTGGTGAAAAAATGTGCATTTGCGTAGTCTTCAAGTATCGCTCCATAAAATACTTTTATCTATAAACAAAGAGAAATACTGATGACTTATGAAGTAGGTATTTCCCTGAAAATAACATTCACTTATGTAATATCATATTTGTCTCTTATTTTTTATTTTTCGTGAGAGTCATGCATTGCATTTGGTTGTGTTTTCTTTTCTTTTCCTTTCCTTTTCTTTCTTTTCTTTTCCTTTTTCCTTTTTTGGCTTCTTTGATCCAGAGCAGCAAATGATCTCTCCCTGACTTTCACGTGGTCAGTTTTAGAATATAAACAATGTCAATCAACTTAGAGCCAGCTAATATTAATATTTTCTCAAGTCCAGATTCAGGTGATACATCCTTAGCAGTAACAGCCCAGAGATGACATGGTTCTAAGAGCATTCCATCCGGAGTCCTTCGATGCCAATCCATCCTACACTGGATCCATCAACCTTGATGACGTCTTCAAAGTTGGTGTCTTCCAGGTTCCTACTTCATAAGTCATCATTTTTCTCTTTGTAGATAAAAGTATTTTGTGGAGAGACACTCCAAGACTATGCAAATGCATATTTCTTCCCCAAACTCCTATCCACTGGCTTCAGCATCCACTGATGACTCTGATTAGACTGCCTCTCTGACACGTATCATCATCACTGCTGTATTATTTTGCTGGCATTATACTTCAAAAAGAATTTCCTTCATCCATTGACTCATTCCTATGGCCTGATAGACTCCTACTTCATTCAATGCATTATAATCTGGTTACTGTTTTTGTTTTTGCTGATGCTCCAATTGTCCCAAATTTGATTACTAGCGCCACTTCAAGCTAACTCCTGTGGCTTTATTTTGCATGGTCCATTATTCTTTGAACACTTTCATACTTTCTGATTCATTCAGTAATTTCTCTGCCTCCACCATGGACTCAGTCATTTCTTCATGGAGTGTGGTTCCTGATTCCAGAAGCATTTATCAATCATGATCCAGGTACCTAGTGTGCTCAGTTCTACCCAGATATCATTGCTTTAGGCCCTCCTGGCAGACGAAGCTGCATAGATAAATACTCATCTGTTTCTATATATCTGAATCATCTATCCACCTATACATATGTCTATATCATCTAATTGTCCAACTTTATCTGTTTTTCCTATACTTGTCTTTCCCCTGTTCTCTCTTTTTCTCTCTCAGTTGCAATCTAATGCATTTGCTTTCTTCCTTTCTATCTTTATAATTGCTTTCTCTGACAATGAGAAATTTTACTCTCATTATCTTCAGTATATAACTTATTTGCTTAATCCCCCTGTATATAACCAATCTGCTGAGCACACCATCAGCCTTATTGGCCCTTGGCCACACCATTTTCTCCTTGACTGCCTGACTTCCTTAGCCACCAACCACCTTCAAGAAAAAGGAAATGAAATAAAGAGAAGTGAAAAGAAAGAAAAAAAAGTAAACAACTTCCTGCGACTTTAAAAATATATATATAACCACTTCCTAAAATAGAAAATTAAAGTAGAAACTGAGTTACACAAGCTGTATTTTTAGCCAAATTTTATCTGCTTCACTGTAGTTGAAAATAGAAGAGGTATATTGAGTGCATATTAAAGAACACAAATCATAAAGGATGTTTGACAGCATTGTAAAGATTCTGGGGTGGGGTGCAGTGACTCATGCCAATAATCCCAGCAAGTCTTTGAGAGGACAATTGAGCCCAGAAGTTCAAAGCTGCAGTGAACTATGACTGTATCGCAGTACTCCAGCCTCACTGACAGAATGAGACCTTATCCCTGAATAAAAGAAAATTTACCCATGATGTTTCCCCTTAATAATTCCCCATTCACCAACCCCCTCTCCACCATGCTGCTCCTTAGCTATAAATTCCCCTTATCCTGTGTTGCATTCAGAGTTGAACCCAATCTTTCTCCCCTACCGCAAAACCCAACATAATGCTCCTGAATAAAGTCTTAATACTTTAACAAGTAAAAAAAAAAAAAAAAAAATTGGGAAAATGTTTGCAGCATATATATCAATTTCTCATTGCTGCTGTAACAAATAGTCACGTACTTTGTGGTTTAAAATGATGCAACTATATTTATCTTACAGTTGTGAAGATCAGAAGTCCAAAATGAGACACAGTAGACAAAAATCAAGATATATCAAGATATTGGCAGACCTCTGTTCCTTCTGCAAGTTCTACAGGAGAATCTATTTTCTTACCTCTTCCAGCTTCTACAGCTCCATTCTGCTGTCTTCAAAGGCAGTGGTGTAGGGTCTTCAAACCCCTCCTTGACTCTTCTTCCTCACCTGCTTCTCTTCCACCTCTAAGAACCTTCTAATTTACACTTAGTCCATCACATAACTCAGAATAATACCCCTATTTTAAAGCCATTTGATTAGCAACCTTAGCTCCATCTGAGACCTTAATTTCCTTTCATCATTAAGATAACATTTTCAGAAGGTTTTAGGAGGACTACCATGTGAGCATCTTTGGTAGCCTTATTTTGGCTATAACACTATGAAATAGACAAAAAAAAGTTTGATTCCTAAAAATCAATAACAATGATAAAACTCTAATAGAAAAATAAAGAATATCATTACACAAATAATAAAAGTTAGAAAATAGTAAAAACTTTTAAATGGTTTAGTAACCCTAGTTACTAATTAAAGAAATTCAAATCAGATAAAATATGAAACACAAGTTTTCACTAACAAATTGGCAGAGTTACTTTTTTCTTTTTAATTATGCTAAGCTTTGGCAAGGACAGAGAGAAAATAACACTCACTCATTGCTAGTGGTAATAAAATTGACATTACTTTTCTGGATAGCAGTTCAGCAATATGTACTAATGGCCTTAAAATTGTGCAAACCATTTGGCTCAGCAATTCTATTTTTAAAAATGTATCCTAGGATAAAAAGGATATTTGCAACATTTTAATGTAAGAATGTTCATCAGAATTTTGTTTAGTGAGAGCTTGGAAAAATATAAATGCTTATTGGAATGAGATTGCGTTAATGTGTTTGATATGTTTTGAAATTATGTAATATTCATATGGAAATTTTTATATATAAAACATATGGTATAAAAATAGTAAAAAGTATTCCTGCCTTTGAAATCATGTCTAGATCTTTAACAGACCCAATTCTTCCATCAAAAACAGCCCACTCTTCTAAATTTTGTGTTTATTTTTATTTGTTTGGCATTATGTTTTTACTACATACATATAGATTCATATACAGGCATTAAACCTTATAGCTTTAGAAGTGTATTTATCAAGATCAGAAGATGTCCAAAATATACTGAACAAAACAATCAGGTTAAAAACAGACAATTCAGAATTATTTCTTTTTTTAAAAAAATATGTCTAGGAAAATACATGGCAATCTACCATGGTTAATTCTGGATGGTGGAGTAACGTCTGATATTTGAATATCTTCTTTTTCCTAACTTCTATTTTATGGTGTAGTTCAAAACAGTAAAAGTACTTCAAAGAAAGCTAGACTTGAAAAGGTTAACCAAAAGGTAGTAGATTTTTCTGTTAATAATTGGTTTACCTGCCATTCAGGTAGGTATAATAATTATAAAAGAAGAACCAATTTCCAGTTGTGTTATCAAAGGTAGAAAGAGATGATCAAATCACGTTTTTACTTTATTTAGTACCATGCATATGCATTTCTTTTTAGGCACAAATCAAATTGAAAAATATTTTTTAAACTTTTTTTATTGTTTCAGGTTAATTGAGGATACAAAGGATTAAGTTACACTGTTCAAATTAGGTAAAGTTACGTAAAGTCCCTCTAATAATTGGGTCCCGCCCCCAAAAGGTGTGCCATACACTGCAACCCCTTCAGTGGGAGCACACCCATCTCCCACCCTCCTTCCTTCTCTCCCCTCCCTCATTCCCCCAACCCCCACCTTAAACTGAGTTGAGTTTTTCTCTTACGTGGACGTGTATTACATCATCTACTGGCTTCATATTAGAGTTGAGTACATTGGATTCTTGCTTGTTCATTCTTGTGATACTTTTATTTGTGATAACATCTCTATTTTTTGTGGATCACTGGGAAAAGGTGCCCTTACCTGTGCAAATGACACAGCAATGTAATGTTGAGGTGGTCGCACCTGCAGCTGGAAGGGTGCAAGGAGAACTCAGCGAAGCACTGTGACACGGTGATGGAAGAGAGACACAAGTCTCTTGGTTCCTAATAAATTCAGGATAGCAAGAACATATATTCTGTCTTCTGATTTGTAAATGTTGGTATTCGATGTTACTGAGGTTCATACACACGCATACATTAAAATAAATATTAGATGACCTATTAAAATCAATAAGATGTAATCTATTCCCTCAAGGGATGTCCAGTTTAATGAGGAAGCAGGGTAACTGCAGGGATGGTGACAGTAGGGGTGAGAGCTCTGGACAGTGGTTAGCACAGGGTGCACAGGGGCTCATGGCATTGGGAGTATGGGTGGCAGGAGGGAAGGTTTTACAGAAAGCTGAGCTGTTTTTCGTGGACAACTTAGACTCAGCCTGGTTGACTGCCCTTTAGCTTCCGAGCCATAATCTGTAATGTATTCTTCAGATGGGGTGAAAGAAAGTGGTCTTCCAGCTGCTCTTGAGAGCACAGGTGGCCATGGTAGTGTGGAAGCAGACGAGGCAGGGCGGCCCCGCCCAACCTGTGGCTTTCAGCTCCGCAGTGCAGACTCCACAGGGCAGGCCTGCCCAAGGCCCACCTGATGCCCCAGCTCTCGG
Source organism: Loris lydekkerianus (assembly GCA_963574355.1). Taxonomy (NCBI): domain Eukaryota; kingdom Metazoa; phylum Chordata; class Mammalia; order Primates; family Lorisidae; genus Loris; species Loris lydekkerianus. The sequence goes on from CAUYPK010045281.1 coordinate 48,071, forward strand.
AGTCCTGACTCCCCTACTAGTAACTTCTGTAAAAACCCAGGGAAAGTAAAGCTGCTCCACCACAGAAAGCCTCTGCTGACTCATTTTCTTCTGGGACCTGTCCTGTCCCGGTGGCAGCACTGGCCTTTCTCTAGTTCTTCCAGGCTTGTGATTGCCCTGATATTTTCTCAAACTGAATTAGGGATTGTTAGGCATAAAATCATAGGTAACAAAATTTTAAAATATAGACTAAGTCAATTAATGGAAAAGACAGTGATCAACACAACAGCAGAGAGAGTGGTCACCTCAGAATGTGAAAGGGCAGGGATGGCGTGTGATTAGGAGACAGGCAAAGACCGTCTAAGTCACCGGTGTTTCTCAAAGTGGGTACGCAGGTGTTAATTTTATTATTATTCTTTAAAGGGTACACATATAATTTTTATTGTCTTCTGTTCATATAAAACGTTCATTTTTTGAGACAGAGTCTCTGTCACCTGATAGAGTGCTATGCTATCACAGCTCACAGCAACTTCAAACTCTTGGGGCTAAGTGATCCTCTTGCCTCAGCCTCCCAAGTAGCTGGGACTACAGGCATCTGCCACAATATCTGGCTAGGTTTTCTATTTTTAGTAGAGATGGGGGTATCACTTTTGCTTAGGGTGGTCTCAAACTGAGCTCAAGCAATCCACCCACTCCGCCTCCCAAAGTGCTGGGATACAGGCATGAGCCACCGGGCCTGGTCATATATGAAACATTTAATAATTAAAAGGAAAATGGTTAGATGAAGAAGGCAGAAAGAATATTTTATATGGGGGGAACAAGTTCTTATCTGGAGAGTTACGGACAGATTGGTGTTTGATTGAATTTCAGGTGACGAAGAGGAGGTGGAAAGGACCCGAGAAGGGAAGGGAAGGGAGAAGTGAGTGCACCCAGCCCAGGGACAGGTTGCTTTCCTTACCATTATTTCATTCTTATTTTCTCTAAAATGCCCTTCTTGTCTCAATCCTAATGCATTCATGATAAATATTTGCTTAGTTGTATAAGAGGCTTTGCTAAGCAAAATGCTTTTTGAATTAGATGAGGAACTTATATAAATTAGAAGGGGCTACTGGATATTAAGGCTATGCAGACAAAGCCACAAAGATTGAACGAATGTGGCATAAAAGAATTTGCATTGTGTTCCAACCAGAGAGCAACTGCATTTGATGGCATGGTGGTGAACCATGGGAACTGCGTGTTTATATATAGTCGAGTCAGAGGGAGCTGCATCTGTGTCAGTTAGGGGAAGCTCTGTAGAGGAGGCAGGATTGCCGGAGGCATTTGATAGAAGCTGGAGAGTTTGAACTGGTGGGAAGAAAGCATTTCAGCCTTTGACTTATTTGTGGTCCTGTTGCTATTTTGACTATTACAGGGCGGGAGCTGCCTGCATGGTGATATCCAGGCCTGCAGTGGATTGTTCAGGAATGCGCCTCTGTGGCTTTCACCTCCTCTCGGGCAGTCCTTTCCCCAAACCACAAAACCCAAATGAATGTGTTTTTCTTCTAAATGGGCGTGGCCTTAAATCTGAAACCAAAAATTTTGGTTTGAGAAGAGTCAACATGTTGGTGGCATTTATATTTTGGGTCTTTATTTTTTAAGTCCAGCAGCAAAGATCAACTAACCTCCTCCAGGTGCACTCACGTCTCTCCAGGGTTAACCTGGAAGTGGATGTCGCGGTGCTCATAATATTCCTTGTCCATTCTTGCCTGCTTGGTACTTATTTTTAGATCGATTTCTCTCAACAGTGAGCGTGTGCCTGCCCTTTGGCATCCAGACTTATTTTGTGATGGGAAAAGAGAAAAAAGTTACCAAAGGCCTTATGAGTCAATGTTCAGTAAAGATGATTTCAGTGTCTTCTCACCTCCCTGTTTTCTGCTTACGTTTCTGTTTTTTAATGTCCTTGTTTATTTTCATTGTTCTTTCTCCCCCACATCCCAAGGTCCCCTTGTTTTCTACCCTCATTCTAATAAAAGGTTCCACATTTGGAAAAACTTTGATCATTTCTCCAAGAGAAGACTTGACATAAAATATCCTACCACTCCCCCTATCCCATTGTTGATCACAGGAAAATTTTGCCTGCACTGCCAAGAGGATGAAGGAAATAATTGCAAGGGGAAGTTAAAAAAAAATTGCTTAGAATTGGTCATAACAAAGGCTGAACATATTTATTATTGATAAAATTTTGTGCAATTTTATTTAGAGGTAAAATGGAATGATTTTTCTATTCTCTATTTAGAAAATGATTGCAATACAGGGAGAGTATTTCACTAAAAAATGCCAGGAAAAATATTATAGATGCATGTCAGTTAATTAACACAACTATTGTGATTTTTATTGATTTCGTGACATGATGTTTTTCAGCTTTCCAAAATTGACTTGAGATTTAAATTCTTACTATAAGTAATTACTTTTGAAATCTATTTTATGTTAATAATTTGGTTTTATTTTCTTAGTGAGAAACCCCAAATTGCATAAGCATCAGAAACTCAAATCTGCCCTTCATTGTCACGAACATGAGCAATTGCGAACATGAGAGATGAGTGATAAATGAATGGAAAAGCAGAATCTAAAAGCTTATCTTATGCTGTGTATGGTGTTTTAGGTTCAGCTTTGTAACCCATCTTTTTATATTTTCTGCAACTGTAAAGAACATTTTTTCAAGCAGTCAAGTTCATGTTGTACTTTTTCCTTGCAGAGTATCAGCCACCCTCTTATTTCAGAGCTGTGCTTCTTGATGAACCTTAATGAACCTTGGTAACCTGCCCAGTGGGCATTGCCTTGTGTACCCATTTGATATAATGCTTCCGTGAACTAATGTTAATAAATATTTAATAGGGTGTGTTCAGCTAAATTAGGTCACCAGCCAAGATGAGAAAGGAATGGGTTTTTTTGGTTTGTTTGTTTGATTTTTGTTTTTTTAAATACTGGAGTAGTTTTGAATGTTGAGAAGCAGTAGATAGCAAAGGCCAAGGCCCCGACAGAATGAACAATAGTTACTCCCTTATTTTTTTCAAGAGAATAAAGAAGCTGCTCCAAATTCCCAAGGAGATGTTATAGCCATTAGAAGCTGGAACCAAATGTTGGTCTGAAAGCCTAGGGAGAGAGGTTGTAAGATTCCATCTCACATGCTTCAGAGGGTTGAGAGACTCACTACCTGGAAGAGTGGACCCAAGTAGCTGTGGAGCATTGAAGGGTTTAGTGGTAAAGGACGTCATCTTTGCAATGTAGGCTAATATGTGAGAGTTAAGCAAACATGGTAAAACCAAATATTTGAGGAATTTGGGTGAAAGGTTTCTAGAAATTTTCTGTGCTGCTTAGTTCATACAGCCATAGAAAAATGCTGAGGGGCAGGGCTCGTAAACAATAGAAATTTCTCACAGCTTTGCAGGCTGGGAGGTGTTGGCATGGTTGAGCTCTGGTGAGGGTTCTCTTGTGAGTTGCAGACTACCAACTTCTCTTCGTCTCCTCACATGGTTAAAAGAGGTCAAGAGCTCAAAAGAGCTCTCTGGCATCACCCCCACCCCCTCACCTTTTTAAGGCAGAGTCTCACTCTATTGCTCAGACTAGAGTGCTGTGCTGTCAACCTACCTGACAGCAACCTCAAATCCCTGGGGTAAAGCTATCCTCCTGCCTCAGCCTCCCAAGTCACTGGGACTCCAGGCATATACCATAATGCCCACCTAATTTTTCTACTTTTGGTAGAAATGGGGTCTTGCTCTTGCTCAGATTGGTCTTGAACTTCTAGGCTCAAGGGATCCTCCCACTTTGCTACGATTACAGGTATGAGCCATAGCACTAACCTGGGATTCCCTTTATAGAAGTACTAATCCATTTAGGAGGGCTCCACCCTCATAACCTAATCACCTTTCAAGAACTCCACCTCCACTCAGCATTACATGGGGGGGGTTAGATTTCAACAAATATTCTGTCTTGCAAATTTTCTATGAACTCAAAATTACATAAAAATAAAACATTCAAAGCAAACAACATCTACAACAAACTAAATATTAGAAAACAATAAAAAAAACCATAAATAACTATTTTAACCCTACTTTTAACTAAGTATAATAAGAATGCTGTGAGAAAATACTTAACGTAAAGGATTATAGCCATCTATGTTACTTGCCATAACACTGAAAGCTGGGAAATACTGAGTTTTTTATAACTTAAAATTATTTTAAATGTTGCCCATTAAGAGAATTGGGACTATAGGAATGACAGGAAATTGATTCTTTTGGGACTTGATAGGCAATTTTGTATTTCAGACAACCACAGATACCATGAGCAATAGTGCTACTCAAGTTTTTTGAAAAGTAGGATAATGTTTGAGACCCTGGTAGTCCTGCCTATAGCCTGATTTCATTGTTGTTGCTGTTGTTCAGATTTTATATTGCTTAATATAGTCTAAATTGTGTGTGACAGCCTCCACGAAATAGATTCTGTTGAGATGATAAAAAAGTTACACATGACATCAAGTTTTCCTTATGAAATTACCTGAAGTTTTTGCACTGTGATGGAGGAATAAAGGGTTTGTTTGCTAAGCAGAGGAGAGCTTTGGTTGTGTTCTGGCCAACCTACCTGTGGAGTGACTGGAAGGGCATCACAGGACAGAGGGGAGAGATGCCAAAAAAAGGCAATGAAAGATGAGGAAGCATTTTCCCTATGGCAGAGCCTACATTCCGTCTTTCTTTGTTTCCTTCTTTCTTACCTCTCCGTGCCCTCTTCTTTCCTTTTCCCCAAGATCTCCTGTTTCCAGAACTTGACATTCTATTTGAACTGTTCTTTGACTTTTATTTGAAGTGTGCTTAACACACTGTAAAAAACTAAAGGCGTATTAACGATTTACTACATCTACTGAAAGATATAGATGTAGTTCTAAGTAACTAAGCTAGAGATAATTTTAGGAACAAAGATTATACACTAAGTTGTCTGTGGCACATTTGTCATGTTGAACCAAAATGGCTCTCAGTTGCACACAGACTCCATTAGGTACGGCCATACAAGAGGAAATCTGACCTTGGCTGAGAAAACAGGAGTCTTAAGTTGGATCTCATACACCTACGCATTTGACAAAGTGTGTTCTGAACAGGTCCTTATCTTCCTGAGTTTGACACATAGCTCTCCAGCAGCCCCTTCTCACAGAGTTGACCGAATTTCCTGCTAAACTATTTAGCATCACTGCTAGCCTATCCGTCAAACCGTCTGTACTCTCACTGTTTTTTCATATTCAACTTTGAGGTTTATTAGTCTTCTTGGGAAAGAAATAAGAGACATAGCATCATTTTTCTATGTTTGACCCAATCACTGGGATCCTTGAGAAGCATGTTAAGATGCAAATCCCCAGGCTCTTACCTGGAGATCTGAAGGCAGTTAGAGGATCTATATTCTGAAATAATGTCCATACCCAGCTAGGTTTGGGAAACACTGCCCTTGGAAAGGGAAAATTGGGTAGACTCCCAAATGGTGCTGAATCCCCAAGTCACTCATGCCATAAAACACCTTCACAAACCCATGAAATCCATAACAAAGTTGTACCTGAAACAGACACTTTAAGAAATGAAAAGCAGCTAATGTGTATTGATACCTATTGTAGGAAATATGGTGCTAGATATAGTATTATTTTTAATCCCCCCTAAAAAGTTCTATAGGTCTTACTACTGTTTCCATTTTCTCAATGATGGGAGAGACTCATATAAGTTACATATCTCGGCTGAGGCTCTCTTGGTGGGCTAAAGAGCTAGTGTTATAATTTAGATAGGTTTGACTACTAGGTGAGTACTGCTAAAATGCTGTTTCCTCAGGAGCAATATAGATTCAGACGTTATGTTGTCTATGTGTGGGAGCTATGAGCCTACTATGCAAATGATGAGCTGGGAACTATGCAAAAACTGAGCATGACCTGAAATAACACAAATCTGTGGAAAAAACAACAACAAAAAAGACAAGATGATTATATTAGGCCCACCCGGATAACCAAGATCGTCTTCCATCTCAAGATCCTTGGTTCAGTCATATTTGCAAAGTC